>JAHPZR010039689.1:0-27175 GCA_019787425.1 Platygyra sinensis | reverse complement strand
AATAGATTCTCGCAATCAAGTCGAGGGCCAACTATTAAAGTCAATTAAAGTGGTACTATGACGAAAATCGCATCTTTCTACTGAAGCCATATCTCTACAATCTTAGGCAGTGACCAATCGCCGGTGAACGCCCGGGTAAAAAGCAAGAGACGTTCGTGCTCATGCTCTCTGTTAAATAATCAAGGATTGCAATTGCCTCATTAGGTTACAACATTTATTTATTGTTTTCGAAAACTGTCTTTAGTCTCATTGCTTATGGCTAAGCTTTCCTATGCAAAGTACCAGTTGTAAGGATGAACTCTGCTCTTTAAGCTCATAGACTTGAATGTGTTTATTATATACACCAGACATTAAAAAAGTATTCCTTTTTAAAATAACTGTCAGAATTCGACCGCGTTCCTTTGTCGACGCTGAACTATTGCCGAGGAAAGTATCTACCATGAAAATAACGTAGCTCGTTAAGAAGTGTAACGCATGCACGAACCTTCTTTCCAGCTTGTAATTACACTTTTTGAAACTACTTTGGTTGAGTCTAAAACCATTCAAAGGTTAAACAGAACCTCAGGAACTTGATATTGCTTCAAGGGCTAATATACTGGTTTTAAGAACATCGAATTTCCAAGGGGCAACTATCAGACCGATAGTTCCGAGACGTAAACAATCTATTTTCTTTATCGTTTACCACTAAATTTTCTTCGACGGGCCAGTTCAAAAACCATATTGAGTCATTTTAATCTTTTTTAGATAAAAGCGATTTAAGGTGATTCCTCAGTATTGCATTGCGCATCCCTACTGCGCACGATTTTTGCGTCATTAGCGCGCGCAAATGAGCGCGTCCACGTGCAAAACGTAAGAAATTTCCCACAAGCAAGGCTTGACAGCGCAATAAAAGCTCGTTTTCTCTTAAACGAGTATGGTGACCAATATCATTGTTTTTATTGCATAATAATAGTGCCCATGTTATCCTCTTTAATCTAAGGAAGAATTTAAAAAATTTATCGGAAGGAAAAAAAGATATAGCTGAAAGCGTGCACAAAACCGTTACTCAAGAATGTAAATTATGACCACGAAAACATCGACTCGACTAACGCATTTCGTCCACCTCGTTTTAAATGGTGCGATTTTTTCCACAAATTTTATATGATGTTGTTCCATATGTTCCATACTTTCTTCTTGTCAAGTTTTCTTCCGAGCATTACTTTGATAAACTGTACTTTCAGCTACCGCAAAATGTAACGTGGACCAATGAATAACGCGCGAGATTAGCACGAGTACAGGCATAAATGGGGCAAGATTGGCCAATCATATCTCTTTTGCGAGAATCGTGACCTATTTTTTAATTTTATTTTTCGAAACAGTGCTTTGTAGGGAACATTCAGAGAAAGTTTAAAAAAAATTCATCGGTAATTTTTATTTCTGAGGAATCACCTTAAGTCAAGTGTGAAATTGAAAAAGAAAGCAAACAAACACCCAACTAATACAATTCCAATTTTTTCAAAATGTAAGCCTGCTTGTTACAGAAAAGTTTTGACGGTGAGTACCATCAATCCAGGTATTTTTCTCGGACGGGCACCATGGGCTAATAGTGTCTTTCCGCGGATGAACACTATAGCGTCAGGTGATCAGAAGATCTAGTGGTGAACTATGAAGTACGCTGATTCGGCCAATTATAACGCGCGTTATATGGAAATTTTATTATAACTATATCTAAAAACTCATTTAGTTTTTTTGTGAAATCCGTTGATATTTTGTCTAGTTGTGACACGCCATACATCTTTTGCCTTTTTATAGTTTAGTTAGTTGTAAGGTCTGCATTTATATTATTAACCTAGGAACAGTTAGTACGCACTGGGTCACTATGCTGTCATTTTCACCCTTTCGAGACCTCTTTGTGTCTGACTTCTGATCATTTCAGCAAACAGTCCACCTTTTCTGATCAACACATCAGGTTTGTCAAACTCTACCACACGTCCACCATCAAGAACCAGCACCTTGTCGTAATCCATGATGGTGTTCAGTCGATGAGCAGTAGTAATGACTGTGGAATCCTTAAACTTGTCACGAATGACTTCCTGGATCAGACGATCAGTCTTCAAATCCACATTAGCGGTAGCTTCATCCATGATGATGATCTTGCTCTTTTGAACAAGTGCACGAGCCAAGCACACCAACTGCCTCTCGCCAACGCTTAGGTTTGTCCCAGACTCTTTCAGCTTGAACTCAAGCTGTCCTGGCAAATCTTTCACAAAAGGCTTAAATTGTACCTCTCCTAGTATTGCCCAAAGTTCTCGATCAGTGTGTTGTGAAAATGGGTCAATATTACCTTTTAAGGTGCCTCCAAATAGCACCGGATCCTGGGTTATTACGGCCATTGACTTGCGAGCCTCTTGTAGATGGATAGAAGCAATATTAACACCATCAACTGACACCTGAAAAGTAAAAATTGCAACCGACAAAAGTTTTTGCTGAATACGTGATTCCGCTTATCTTTAAAGGATGCACCAGTTATAGAAGTACACATGGTGCACTGAAAACTGAAAAGACCTGTTTCAGTCCCAAAGTGTCAATTCAGCCCTGCTGGCCAAAGTCTGATTCAGCCCTTCCTGGAGCCATTTGAGCGTAATCTGGGCCAAAAAAGCTACATCAAAAGGCTATTACAGCCCACGGTAGGGCCCATTTCAGCCCAGGGACCAAATCAGCCCTAGCTAATTGGACTGTATTGGCCCTGATTTAAGGGAGCCAAATTAGACTCAAAAATAGGACTGTATTTTACTCACCGAAACAGCCCTATTTTTACGGCTAAAACGATATAACGACATAGTCGCTTATGTGAACATCGACATGAAAATTAGCCTAAAGAACAAAGCCGTTTATTCTGCATGCTGTTGTTTTGCTATTATGCCATCATGTCAGGACGTTCACAGTGCAGACTTAATGACATAACGTACGTCCTTCTTATGTCACTGACGATATAGCGAGGGTGAAGTAGGTTTTACTGTCTTGCGGGACATTATCTATCAGACCTGGGCAGAAAACATTTTGACGAAACAAAATTTGGAAAACTTTTCGGGGCTTCTTGTTCGAGTCGTTTCAAGTCGCGGTTTGGTTGTTATTCCTTGAGCTGCGAGCCGCTACAAACAATAGACTGAGTATTTTACCTTTCCGACAGGGTCTGGCATGCGGAGAAGAGCTGATACTAGAGACGACTTTCCAGCACCAGTGCGACCAACAACTCCTACTTTCTCCTTACTAGAAACACAAAAGCTGATGTTCTTCAAAATGCGAGGCCCTCCGTCAAAGTAAGCCAAAGAAATATCTCGTATCACCAAGCTGCCCTCATTTGGCCAAGTCTGTGGAGGAACACTCGCCTTCGTGCTGCTGCTGCTGCTGCTTCGGATTCGATTTTTGCGTATGCCAGGACACGTTCGACGGACGTCATCAAGTTTTCAACCTCTGCAGCCTGTCGTATACCATATTGTGTGGTATCCAGTGTTTGTAATGCATAAGTGAGGGCAAGTCCAGCCAAGGCTGAAAAAATAAAAATAAATTCCAAAATTCGAGAAAATGCGCGTATTTAGAGTTGTTCACCTAAGGACACGGCATATCGCTTAAGCTGTTATTCCAGAGTAGTATTTCTAAAAGTTGATAAGAGCGTAGGATTTTCTATTGTTCTGCGAAAATACGCTTTCCCCACTTTAAAACGGTTGTGTTTTCAGACGAAGGATTTATCAACCGATGGAAAGCGGGTTTTTGAAATAAATTGTATTTAAACTCTATTTTGAAAGGTAGTTTCCTCTGCGTGAAAACATTTTGAACCAATCACAACAGTCGTAAACCAAGACAATAAAAAGCCTCCAATTTTCCAATGTTCCCCACTTAGGATTACTGTGGTATTTAGCACCTTTCTGCATCCCTGCCGCGCGGTGCTATCCTTCTTACATGGACAATTACTTAACAAGAACTTGAAAACAAAGGAAACAACCATCTGGTAATTACCAGAAGCAACTGTAGTCCCTTAAGGAAGCAGTCGCTCACAAGAGGTTTTACTTGTAGAATTTAGATGACAAGTTAAACGGGATTTCAATATGGAGATCCTAACTAGAGCTACAATTATGGACAAAAGTAGCTGAGACACTCTCCGAATCAGACCCGTTTCGTTCAACGAGTGAGTTTTTCAATGTCTAATTTTGACATTTCGACCTCCTCTCCCCTTTTCAATGTTGTAACCAGGTGAAAGTGTCCACGGAGCGTATTCCAACATTGAAAAGGGGGGGAAGGGGGTTGGCTATCAACAAAAAAAGATGCTTTTTGAAATTACGGAAGGACGCCGATAGAAAGCGTTTGTTTTGCTCAAATGTGTCAACACTTTTGTCCATGATTGTAGCTGCAGTTGCAGTTGTAGTAGCAGTAGCAGTAGCAGTAATATAGCATGCACAACCAAGTTACATTACATCAACTTACCAGGACTATTGGTGATCAGCATGGTAGCCACAGCGACAACCGTAACGAACAAACTGGAGAGAAGATCCAAGCGAATACTCAACCAACGAGTACTCGACACGACCATAAAAGAGGCTTTTGTATTCTCGTCTTGATACCTGAATGAAATAAAAATGAAATAAAATAACTTTATTAATATGCCAAAGAGTACTAGCACATCACAAGTCGTGCACTAATCGCGGACAAATTGGAGGGACACAATTGCTAAATCCCTCTATGAGACGTCCATTGTAAGACATATTTTACCTTGTGAAGTCAGTTTACATTCGTAATCAATAGAATTTTATGTTTCAAGTTAATGTTACCGTATACCTTCAGATCTTCAAATCTCGATTTTTGGGTCAAAATATTGGTCGAAGTGTGATCTTTAAGTTTTGAAAAAAAGTATCGAAAAAGACCGTAAATATTGGCGGAGAAATTGTGGTCTCACGTTTTCGCCGAAAGTAAAAGCCGGTTTACCTCTTGATTGACAGTCCTATGATGTTATGCAATCAACCAAGACGACTTTCGCGGGATTATACAGATGTGAATAATTGGCTACTCAGTTGATCAACCACCAAGCATCTTCCTTGGCGTAATTTCTTTTAGGTATGAATAAACCTAGACCATGGAAATGTCCGTGGACTAGTTCGAAGAAGGAAAAGTAGCGAAGCAAAAATGAAAATACAGCAATAAGCGAACAAGCGATAGGTGGCCGAAAGTAGAAGCTACGGCTATGGGATCAATCCGGCAAAAGATCAAGTCGAGAGCAGAGAGAGGCGCTGTAATGATAATACATGTTCTTTCTGGCTGGCTTGCCTTTTCTTAGCTAATCCAACGTGCTTTTCTTCAACATATCAGCTAAAGAGTGTCCGTCGAATTTGTCATAAATAAACGAAAGTAAACGGAGGTAAACTTTTCAAGTTCTGATTGGCTCAGTTATCTGAGAACCCAATTGACTGTGTTTGTGGGCGGAGTTTGTTTGCGAAGCAGAGTTTTTGAGCGCTGTTTTCTCACTTTAAAGAGCTACAAGTGAAGGGGAATTTGTTCGATTGCTCTCAAATTTGGACAGTAGCTAGTTTAACATAAAGAATATAAAAATTGTCTGCGAATTTTGTTTATTTCTAAATGTTTTTTTTCCAAGAGCGATTTTTGTACGATCACTCCATATTTTTTTAATCCTATTTCGAAAATGTTCTGTAACTATTCACTAAAATTGAATGTCGCAAATCCCAGGCACCTTGTTTTAGCGCTTTGGGCCCGAAAACTGAGGGACACAATTGCAATAAATAAGCGAAAAACAAAGTTCGCTTTAACATGTAACGTTCCAAAGGTGATTCGAGAGCTCGCATTTTTTAGAGTCGTGAAAAATTCAACAATTCAAATTTTTTCAAAATTTTTGGTATAGTATGATAGCCAGTCCTATAAGCTTTAATTTTAGGGGTTTAGATATCTACAGTTTAAACCGGACGCGCGACATCACTTGCACGCGAGACACCCCTGAAGGTATACTGTAACCTTAATAAATGCATTTAATTCATCCTTTCTGCGCATAATTTATGGCGTCATTTAGCGCGCTCTCGTGCACGTGCACACTGAAAACATGGCGGATTTGCCTTGATATTGAGCTCTTTCAGTTGAAAAATGGCTATAGCTCACTAACGAGCATGGGCACCCCAATTTTTTTTCCAGTCATTGTAATCAACTTATCATAAACTTTGCTTGAGGAAAGACTGATCTGATTTCTATTGCTGAAAATTGAATAAATAGCGCAAATAGCAAGTAAACTGTGTTCTTTTCTATTTTGCCTTATGATAACCATGTCAAGAAATTTGGTTGAAATTTTAATCAAGGATTCAGCTTTCTGTCTAAATCAAACTTAAAAAGTTTATTTGTGTCCGATACAACGCATTGACTCCAGTTTAATGCGTGTTCTCATGAATTCTCGGTCACAAAAATTTACAATTATTACTGGGAATGCGTTCTTGTAATAAGCGTTAAATAATGCCAAAATGGGTCATTTTCAATGCCTCAGTGCTCCATAATGAGTTTGGGCACCCCCCTTTTTTATTTCAAAATTGAAGTTCTCGTATGATAAATATTCAGTGGGCAAAGTTTGGACGAAAATCTATTGTCAGTTTTATTTCAGGGAATTACTTAAGCAAGAGAAGATAAAGAGTAAATTGTAGTTGTTTTTTTTATTCAGCATGTGGTGCTATGAGGAGTATGTCGTCACAAATTAAGTCATTATGACGTAACAGGACGTAATAATATTCTAGTAGGGCCTCCCGTCATTGATGAAATGATAAAGATGATCAAGAGATTACATACAGATCGTAATCTTTTCACCTGATACTGCCTATCCTTTTTTAATCCACTGCCCACCCTCCCCCCCCCCCCCCCCACCCTTCTCTCCACAACCTACTCTGCAAAAATAAGAGGTTCTGAATGGAGTTAAGTGCTAAGGAGTTATTTGAACATAATTTTATTATTATACAATGCTGATGCTATCTCAATTTTGATTGGCTAAAAGCACCCCGCTAATTCTAGATGGCGCTGTGTCATCGCGTCACATCTACAGACACTGGCGTTTATGCATGTAGGTATGACGCGTTTTTGCAGACAATGGTTTTCGTCACCTGACAAGCTAGCCGGCGGTTTGAGCAAGATTGTCATGGCGGAGTCCGCTCCAAGATTCGCGTCAGTCTCAGAAGCGGATTTAGGACGCCTTGTTGACGACAAGGACGCAAAGAACACCAAACGAGCTACCAAGACAGCTCTTAGAATTTTTACAGCAGTATTTGAAGGAGAAGAAAGTTCCCGAACCGCAAACCAAAGATGGCATCAGTATAACGTTCTCAAACTATTTTATGCCGAAGCTAGAAAAGTCGATGGAACTTCTTATTCCAAAAGCACTCTCAACAGCCTGAGATTTGGACTGGGCAGACACTTCAAGGCGACTCTTGGCTTCGATATAATAAACGATCCAGCATTTGCCGAGGCAAACAAAGTTTTTGGCGCCAAGTGCGTTGAACTAAAACGACAAGGGCTCGCCAAAGTCGAACACACGCCACCGATCTGCGAAGAAGATCTTAAAAAGCTGTACGAAAGCGATGTTTTTAACCAAAACAGCCCGGAAACGCTTCAAAACAAAGTTTTTTTCGAGGTTATGTTGTACTTTTGTCGCCGAGGAAGGCAAAATCTTCGTGAACTCAAAAAAACTGATTTTTCATTCAGCACGGATGGCAAAGGTGCAAAATATGTGTGCAAAACAACAGATGAACTCACAAAGAACCGACGAGAAAATGATGAAGGATTTGAAGGAGGCGTGATGTTCGAGAAACCAGGACCACACTGTCCTGTGGCTTCATTTGAACGGTACATACAGCACCTGAATCCCTCAAACGAATTTTTGTTTCAGCGGCCGAAGAAAAACGCCGGCATATCTGATCAAGTGTGGTACGATAACATGGTTGTCGGAGAGCGTTTGCTCGGTGAAAAAATGAAAAGGATCTCTCGAGAAGCCAAACTTTCAAAGTGTTACACCAATCACTCGATCAGGGCAACGGCGGTTACAATCCTGGACAAGTCAGGGTTCGAAGCAAGGCATATCATGGCGGTGAGCGGGCACAGAAATGAATCCAGCATTCGGAGCTACAGCAGGACTGACATTTCAACCAAGAGAAAAATGTCGGAAACCCTGACGACAGAGTGCGAGGTGAGAGGTGAGGAAGTGGCTATTAATCCGCACCAGTTATCTCCTGTTATTAGCCTTTCTCAAGAGGAATTTATTGTACAGAACTCTCATTCAGAGATAACGAAAAATTTTAATTTCTTTAACTGTAATGTCAACATTCATTAAACGCAAATCGGGAACATTTTTCATAAGACCGTACAACTTAACTTTAGAATTTTGTTCAAAAGTTTCAGTTCGATTCAGTTTTTCCTGAAACGTTTTCAGATGTTTTAAGCTTAAATCCTTTCTGTAAACCTTTTGAATTCCGCTTTACACGTTATTCACGGCTGTCATTAATAAAGATGTTTACACTGAAACGTGTCATTGCGTGGCTTACTTTGTTGTTGTTCTGTGAAATGTCTCAACGCTTGTACATTTATAATTGTATAATAAAACAATTATTGGATTCGGTTTTCGCATGATAGCGAAATTATCAAGGCCTCGGTTTGTGTTATCCGCCTCAGCCTTCGGCTTCGGCAGATAACACAAACCTCGGCCTTGATAATTCTCGCTATCATGCTCAACCTCATCAATAATTGCTAGTGTTTACTGTTAAATTGGCCAATTGTTTAATGTTTACTGTTTCCGGAGAAAATACTGTTAAGTGTTTAGAGGGTTTTTCGTGGACACCCCATAGGGTCCCATAGTCTTTTAGCATTGTAAATTCTTATCTGCTCTTCGAAAATCGTTAATAAATAACTCATGAACTTTGAGCTTGTGCTCAAAACCTCCCAAAGATTCTGTAGTGTCTTTTTTAGACCCAATGTGCAGCAGCATTCTGAAACACATAACGTTCAGCTGCTCTGGTCATGCAATCCGCGCTCATTTTTGCCTTGATCGGTAGGAAGTTCTGGACGGTCAGGTATGGCATATATCCATGAGCTTTTGACAAGGAAGGAATTACACTAATCTGCCATATGTTTTTCGCATTGCATACTATTCAAATGAAAAACATACTGTCTTTATATAAAGTGAATTATATAGAGGAATCTGATTATATATTACAAGGATTTCTCTCTCTGAAAAAATCTTATCTTAACATTGTAAAAATACGTCCTTCACATATGAAAGGTATGTGAATATTACAACGAAGATATCATCGAAAATTTTCGGAATTCTCCTTGGAAAACTTCAATAGTCTTAGGACATCTTTGGTATTCTCTGTACATCTTTGGTAGTCTTCAGAAATCTTCGGCTGTCTTCTGTAATCTTCTGAAATCTTCCGAACAGATCGGCAACCGTCGGTAAGTGGCCAAAAACTTCTTGATATACTGAACAAAGTAATGTTGCTATTTTTGGAGCGGTTTTTGTTTCCATCTCGATAAAATTTACTGCTACAGGGAATTTTTCACAGCTAGTGTTAAAAGGCCTAACCTTTAACCAAAGATTTAAGTGTGTAGTGTTATCGAGGAACCCTCATTCAAATAACCTAAAAAAGATGACTCACATTTCCAAGCAAAAGCTCATATTCAAATCATTCCGGGAATGTTTAGATTCTGAAATGCGTAAATTGGTTTTAATTAAGTAATGATCCGCGCAAGAGGTAGGCAAAAAACGGGAGACAAATGCACAAATAGCCACATCCTACCCACCCTACCCCTACCCATTGGAATGTCCACTTGTCAAATGTAACGCAATCTCTGGAATAATGCGGGTGCACAACAGATCGAAACAGAACTGAGTAAAACGAGTTCTTGATGAGAATCCTCGAATAACAGGAAGATTTCAAAGGCTGCTAATAGACTTCTGGGTCAGATAGGATCTCAGCAAATTGTTAAACTTCTTGTAAACGGCGGCTTATGAAGCGAAAGACAAATAATATTTATGACGCGGGCTTCAGAGAGTTGAAATCTTCTTAACCGTTGTGATGTCTTGGAGTGATTTCGTACACTAATCATCGAAAATATGGGTGAAACCTACTGATAACATAACACGAGGAATCGGGGAGCATCCAGTTGTCAACATGTCGCGAGGTAAGTGGAATATATCAGTATTTTCTTTGTGCATCGTTATTTTCACGTTATTATGCTAATTAGGACGACAGCTCTTTATTGACAAAAGCAGAGCTTAAACTTCTTCATCTAAAAAATTACAGTTTAGACTGCCCCAAAATTTTATTGCATATATTTACAGGTGAGACATTGCTCTTTAAGTGGAAAGTAGTTTTGGGATCTCAAGTGATGTACTTTTGGAGATATTTAACTTTAAATTTCGCCTTTTTTACGGCGCTTCATGAGTAGTCCGAAAGGGCAGAAATTAAAAATTCTGTAAAAAAATCAGATAAAGATTAAATTGCCAAAACAGCCTCCCAACGTAACAAGGAACATTTGCTTGGCTGGAAAAAGGTGTTTTTACCCGGATTTATGTCGTTTTCTTTGTATGGCAAATTGTTAAAAATGTGCCCTGAAATGGCCGCTGAAAGCCATCTCAGAGGGCCAAAACCAAGATGGTGGCCCCAGCGCTAAAATACGAATCGAATTGAACTGAAAATTATATTTTTGTGAATCACTTATCTAGACCATTCATCTGAGAAAGTTTGAGGAATTTGATTTTTTCTCGTCCAAATGACCATAGTTGAAAATTACAGAGGGCGGCTCTTAATTAGTACCACTATTGGAACAATATTGGTTTAATGCAAGACATATATGGAGGGGAGACGTGTTAAGTCGCCTCAAATCGCCTAAATTCGAAATGTTTTTTTTCTGCAAATTTTGCTCAAGTCGCAAAAGTCACCTTAAATAGCCCAAAGTCGCCTCCCAGACTAGGCTTCTTGGACATGTGAAATATCCCAATCACAGCATTGTCTATTCCTGTGATGCTGTCCAAGAAGCTTTACAGACATTTTAATTTTCTGTGAAAACATCCACACTATAAGGGTGGTAAGTTTGTCCACTATCGGACTGGGTACTGCGTCTAAAGGGCCTTGACATAGATTACTTCGAAGTAACTTACTTTATGCAGCTTACTTTATCCATTGCAAGTCGACTATGCAAGATATATGAAACTTTCACTCTGAATGAGTCATATTTAGGCCTAACAGTTCCGTAGGAGCATCGCAATCACATACGTCCTTTTCCCATTCTCAGTGTATTTATTTACGACTGGTTTATGAGCAGCACACTGATTCATATTTGAAAATGGGAAACTTGTGGCTTGCCGAGTTCCGTTTGGACAGAATACCGTCTACTCTGAATTTAGTGACGGTAAACTGTTTAGAGATATGGAATTTCTGGCGTTTGAGTGTATACGAATTAGCCGGAAATGAAATATTTCTGCGGCACTGGAGCAGTGGCGACTGGAACTAGTCCAGTCGAAGTGCATTATGGTTGTCAAGGAGGGTTATTAAGAGATTTGTAGCAAGTGAGATAGTCATTCTAGGGCGACACCTCGTTTGATATTCGATATATATATTTTTTAGGAAATGTATTTTTAAGTATAACGTTCTTTTAGTCAATGCAGGTAGACGCGTTTGAAATGTGTAGCCTCGTAGGATAGGCTATTTAGAGTTTGAGCCATGGTTCCTACTCATATTTCCTGCCGCCTTTTTTCCCCACGGGGTTTTTTCCGGCAGGTTTTTTCTGGCCTCCGTCTGACAGTAAGTAGTTGTGTAAACTGTCGCTCAGCTCTGTCGCTTGTTTTATGCTGTATACTTAGAGTTTGTATTAGGTTGTAGTACGTATCGTTATAGTTACTGGTGCTCGGCCTAAACTGCCAAAATAAACCTAATGGTTTTTTGCTCACGTTGTGTACTGCGAGGTGGAACTGAAATCGTCACTTAAAATCGTCGTGATCTGCACGTCCAGAATGAATTTGAGAGAGCTTTTCCTCTTAGGGCCTCTTGATATGAGCCCCGGTAACCGGGCTGGCTTGGGTACCAGGACGAATTCTGTGATATGTTTCATATGGGGAAATTTCAGCCCGGTCGACCGGGATGAATTCAAGAAACACAACCAAAATGGTGGAACATAAACTGATACTGTTCGCGACTGTCATAGCTTTGTGGACCCTTGTAACTTTATTAATAAAGCTATTTCGCATATTCCTGATGTGTAAATACATACAAGACCAAAATTATGTCATTTTGGCCGCTATCTGATGAAAGGGAGGCTACTTTGTCTAAAATGTTTCGTCCGGTCACCGAGCTGGAGTGTTTCATATGGGAAAATTCTCATCCCGGTTACCGAGATCTTGGTCGCAAACACAGAGATCTCGGTAACCGGGCCAGCGCAGCCTCTCATATGAACACATTAATATTTGTAAAAAAAGAGCGGCGAGGCGAGATCCCGGAAACCGAGCCAGCCCGGTTGACCGAGCTCATAGTCATATTAAGAGGGGTGAACCTTAACTACAAATCTGTCGCTAAGGAAATCTCAAAACCTCCTTTTTTTGGCTCCTGAAGTCTAGTGGGCATCAAAGTTTACGAACAAAAAACTTTAAACTCTAGAAAGGGCCAACGGACAAATCAAAAGTACCGGAACCTGGTAGGTTCTGATCAACAAATTTCAAGGCTTGAAACTGAACACAGAAAGGCTGACCGTACGGTTGGGGTTAACTTTAAATGTTTCGAACCACGCCCATATTTGGTATGTCACGTGACCAAAATAGAAAATGTCTAAAAACTCGGACTGAGTGGATCGTTTTCAAAATATAACAATACGATTTGTTAAAAAAACGGCATTATCTACAACTTGTAGTATGCGTTTGAAGAAATGTACAATATTTCGAAAATTATAGATCTTTAAGTGCTTTTATAGCCTCTTAAAGATCTATAATTTTCGAAATATTGTACATTTCCTCAAACGCATACTACAAGTTGTAGATAATGCCGTGTTTTAACAAATCGTATTGTTATATTTTGGAAACGATCCACTCAGTCCGAGTTTTTATACATTTTCTATTTTGGTCACGTGACATACCAAATGTGGGTCGTGGTTCGAAACATTTAAAGGAAACGTGAATCGAACAAACACGGTAAACTTTGATGCCCACTGGACTTCAGGAGCCAAAAAAGGAGGTTTTGAGATTTCCTTAGCAACAGATTTGTAGTTAAGGTTCTCCCCCCTTAAGAGGCCCTAATACGAGTTTTCCTCCTTTTCTTCTCAACTAGATATGCGGGGAAACGTGCGAATTTGAAAGGATTCTCGTCCTCTACCACTGAGATTCATGTCAGATGAGTTACCGTCTGAAGACGAGCTTCCAGTCCAAGAAGGTTTCCCGTCTCTAATAAGAATTCGGCAAGTGCATGTCGTTGAGTATTTGTTTCAACTCTAAGACTGTATCTCAATTGTTATCTAATGGTTTCTCCTTTCTTACTAGTAGGACCCCAGACTCCGAAGGCCAACTGACGCCAAAGACATCGATGACTTTTCAGAATTGCGGATTTTGTAATCTTACTTCAGGTCAGGAAGTTTTGCACTTATGGTCTTGGCCTCTGAAGTTTTGTTAAAATCTTCATCTATCAAAATAGTCAACGTCCCTTATATGCACTCGGTGGTATACTCCAGAGTGCTGATGGTACAGCGGCAGTTAAAGCACTGTCGCCAAGTGTCTTCTCTATTTTGATAGATGAAGATTTTAACAAAACTTCAGAGGCCAAGACCATAAGTGCAAAACTTCCTGACCTGAAGTAAGATTACAAAATCCGCAATTCTGAAAAGTCATCGATGTCTTTGGCGTCAGTTGGCCCTTCGGAGTCTGGGGTCCTACTAGTAAGAAAGGAGAACCATTAGATAACAAATTGAGATACAGTCTTAGAGTTGAAACAAATACTCAACGACATGCACTTGCCGAATTCTTATTAGAGACGGGAAACCTTCTTGGACTGGAAGCTCGTCTTCAGACGGTAACTCATCTGACATGAATCTCAGTGGTAGAGGACGAGAATCCTTTCAAATTCGCACGTTTCCCCGCATATCTAGTTGAGAAGAAAAGGAGGAAAACTCGTATTAGGGCCTCTTAAGGGGGGAGAACCTTAACTACAAATCTGTTGCTAAGGAAATCTCAAAACCTCCTTTTTTGGCTCCTGAAGTCCAGTGGGCATCAAAGTTTACCGTGTTTGTTCGATTCACGTTTCCTTTAAATGTTTCGAACCACGACCCACATTTGGTATGTCACGTGACCAAAATAGAAAATGTATAAAAACTCGGACTGAGTGGATCGTTTCCAAAATATAACAATACGATTTGTTAAAACACGGCATTATCTACAACTTGTAGTATGCGTTTGAGGAAATGTACAATATTTCGAAAATTATAGATCTTTAAGAGGCTATAAAAGCACTTAAAGATCTATAATTTTCGAAATATTGTACATTTCTTCAAACGCATACTACAAGTTGTAGATAATGCCGTTTTTTTAACAAATCGTATTGTTATATTTTGAAAACGATCCACTCAGTCCGAGTTTTTAGACATTTTCTATTTTGGTCACGTGACATACCAAATATGGGCGTGGTTCGAAACATTTAAAGTTAACCCCAACCGTACGGTCAGCCTTTCTGTGTTCAGTTTCAAGCCTTGAAATTTGTTGATCAGAACCTACCAGGTTCCGGTACTTTTGATTTGTCCGTTGGCCCTTTCTAGAGTTTAAAGTTTTTTGTTCGTAAACTTTGATGCCCACTAGACTTCAGGAGCCAAAAAAAGGAGGTTTTGAGATTTCCTTAGCGACAGATTTGTAGTTAAGGTTCACCCCTCTTAATATGACTATGAGCTCGGTCAACCGGGCTGGCTCGGTTTCCGGGATCTCGCCTCGCCGCTCTTTTTTTACAAATATTAATGTGTTCATATGAGAGGCTGCGCTGGCCCGGTTACCGAGATCTCTGTGTTTGCGACCAAGATCTCGGTAACCGGGATGAGAATTTTCCCATATGAAACACTCCAGCTCGGTGACCGGGACGAAACATTTTAGACAAAGTAGCCTCCCTTTCATCAGATAGCGGCCAAAATGACATAATTTTGGTCTTGTATGTATTTACACATCAGGAATATGCGAAATAGCTTTATTAATAAAGTTACAAGGGTCCACAAAGCTATGACAGTCGCGAACAGTATCAGTTTATGTTCCACCATTTTGGTTGTGTTTCTTGAATTCATCCCGGTCGACCGGGCTGAAATTTCCCCATATGAACATATCACAGAATTCGTCCTGGTACCCAAGCCAGCCCGGTTACCGGGGCTCATATCAAGAGGCCCTAAGAGGAAAAGCTCTCTCAAATTCATTCTGGACGTGCAGATCACGACGATTTTAAGTGACGATTTCAGTTCCACCTCGCAGTACACAACGTGAGCAAAAAACCATTAGGTTTATTTTGGCAGTTTAGGCCGAGCACCAGTAACTATAACGATACGTACTACAACCTAATACAAACTCTAAGTATACAGCATAAAACAAGCGACAGAGCTGAGCGACAGTTTACACAACTACTACTGTCAGACGGAGGCCAGAAAAAACCTGCCGGAAAAAAACCCCGTGGGGAAAAAAGGCGGCAGGAAATATGAGTAGGAACCATGGCTCAAACTCTAAATAGCCTATCCTACGAGGCTACACATTTCAAACGCGTCTACCTGCATTGACTAAAAGAACGTTATACTTAAAAATACATTTCCTAAAAAATATATATATCGAATATCAAACGAGGTGTCGCCCTAGAATGACTATCTCACTTGCTACAAATCTCTTATATAACCCTCCTTGACAACCCATAATGCACTTCGACTGGACTAGTTCCAGTCGCCACTGCTCCAGTGCCGCAGAAATATTTCATTTCCGGCTAATTCGTATACACTCAAACGCCAGAAATTCCATATCTCTAAACAGTTTACCGTCACTAAATTCAGAGTAGACGGTATTCTGTCCAAACGGAACTCGGCAAGCCACAAGTTTCCCATTTTCAAATATGAATCAGTGTGCTGCTCATAAACCAGTCGTAAATAAATACACTGAGAATGGGAAAAGGACGTATGTGATTGCGATGCTCCTACGGAACTGTTAGGCCTAAATATGACTCATTCAGAGTGAAAGTTTCATATATCTTGCATAGTCGACTTGCAATGGATAAAGTAAGCTGCATAAAGTAAGTTACTTTCGAAGTAATCTATGTCAAGGCCCTTTAGACGCAGTACCCAGTCCGATAGTGGACAAACTTACCACCCTTATAGTGTGGATGTTTTCACAGAAAATTAAAATGTCTGTAAAGCTTCTTGGACAGCATCACAGGAATAGACAATGCTGTGATTGGGATATTTCACATGTCCAAGAAGCCTAGTCTGGGAGGCGACTTTGGGCTATTTAAGGTGACTTTTGCGACTTGAGCAAAATTTGCAGAAAAAAAACATTTCGAATTTAGGCGATTTGAGGCGACTTAACACGTCTCCCCTCCATATATGTCTTGCATTAAACCAATATTGTTCCAATAGTGGTACTAATTAAGAGCCGCCCTCTGTAATTTTCAACTATGGTCATTTGGACGAGAAAAAATCAAATTCCTCAAACTTTCTCAGATGAATGGTCTAGATAAGTGATTCACAAAAATATAATTTTCAGTTCAATTCGATTCGTATTTTAGCGCTGGGGCCACCATCTTGGTTTTGGCCCTCTGAGATGGCTTTCAGCGGCCATTTTAGGGCACATTTTTAACAATTTGCCATACAAAGAAAACGACATAAATCCGGGTAAAAACACCTTTTTCCAGACAAGCAAATGTTACTTGTTACGTTGGGAGGCTGTTTTGGCAATTTAATCTTTATCTGATTTTTTTACAGAATTTTTAATTTCTGCCCTTTCGGACTACTCATGAAGCGCCGTAAAAAAGGCGAAATTTAAAGTTAAATATCTCCAAAAGTACATCACTTGAGATCCCAAAACTACTTTCCACTTAAAGAGCAATGTCTCACCTGTAAATATATGCAATAAAATTTTGGGGCAGTCTAAACTGTAATTTTTTAGATGAAGAAGTTTAAGCTCTGCTTTTGTCAATAAAGAGCTGTCGTCCTAATTAGCATAATAACGTGAAAATAACGATGCACAAAGAAAATACTGATATATTCCACTTACCTCGCGACATGTTGACAACTGGATGCTCCCCGATTCCTCGTGTTATGTTATCAGTAGGTTTCACCCATATTTTCGATGATTAGTGTACGAAATCACTCCAAGACATCACAACGGTTAAGAAGATTTCAACTCTCTGAAGCCCGCGTCATAAATATTATTTGTCTTTCGCTTCATAAGCCGCCGTTTACAAGAAGTTTAACAATTTGCTGAGATCCTATCTGACCCAGAAGTCTATTAGCAGCCTTTGAAATCTTCCTGTTATTCGAGGATTCTCATCAAGAAACTCGTTTTACTCAGTTCTGTTTCGATCTGTTGTGCACCCGCATTATTCCAGAGATTGCGTTACATTTGACAAGTGGACATTCCAATGGGTAGGGGTAGGGTGGGTAGGATGTGGCTATTTGTGCATTTGTCTCCCGTTTTTTGCCTACCTCTTGCGCGGATCATTACTTAATTAAAACCAATTTACGCATTTCAGAATCTAAACATTCCCGGAATGATTTGAATATGAGCTTTTGCTTGGAAATGTGAGTCATCTTTTTTAGGTTATTTGAATGAGGGTTCCTCGATAACACTACACACTTAAATCTTTGGTTAAAGGTTAGGCCTTTTAACACTAGCTGTGAAAAATTCCCTGTAGCAGTAAATTTTATCGAGATGGAAACAAAAACCGCTCCAAAAATAGCAACATTACTTTGTTCAGTATATCAAGAAGTTTTGGCCACTTACCGACGGTTGCCGATCTGTTCGGAAGATTTCAGAAGATTACAGAAGACAGCCGAAGATTTCTGAAGACTACCAAAGATGTACAGAGAATACCAAAGATGTCCTAAGACTATTGAAGTTTTCCAAGGAGAATTCCGAAAATTTTCGATGATATCTTCGTTGTAATATTCACATACCTTTCATATGTGAAGGACGTATTTTTACAATGTTAAGATAAGATTTTTTCAGAGAGAGAAATCCTTGTAATATATAATCAGATTCCTCTATATAATTCACTTTATATAAAGACAGTATGTTTTTCATTTGAATAGTATGCAATGCGAAAAACATATGGCAGATTAGTGTAATTCCTTCCTTGTCAAAAGCTCATGGATATATGCCATACCTGACCGTCCAGAACTTCCTACCGATCAAGGCAAAAATGAGCGCGGATTGCATGACCAGAGCAGCTGAACGTTATGTGTTTCAGAATGCTGCTGCACATTGGGTCTAAAAAAGACACTACAGAATCTTTGGGAGGTTTTGAGCACAAGCTCAAAGTTCATGAGTTATTTATTAACGATTTTCGAAGAGCAGATAAGAATTTACAATGCTAAAAGACTATGGGACCCTATGGGGTGTCCACGAAAAACCCTCTAAACACTTAACAGTATTTTCTCCGGAAACAGTAAACATTAAACAATAGGCCAATTTAACAGTAAACACTAGCAATTATTGATGAGGTTGAGCATGATAGCGAGAATTATCAAGGCCGAGGTTTGTGTTATCTGCCGAAGCCGAAGGCTGAGGCGGATAACACAAACCGAGGCCTTGATAATTTCGCTATCATGCGAAAACCGAATCCAATAATTGTTTTATTATACAATTATAAATGTACAAGCGTTGAGACATTTCACAGAACAACAACAAAGTAAGCCACGCAATGACACGTTTCAGTGTAAACATCTTTATTAATGACAGCCGTGAATAACGTGTAAAGCGGAATTCAAAAGGTTTACAGAAAGGATTTAAGCTTAAAACATCTGAAAACGTTTCAGGAAAAACTGAATCGAACTGAAACTTTTGAACAAAATTCTAAAGTTAAGTTGTACGGTCTTATGAAAAATGTTCCCGATTTGCGTTTAATGAATGTTGACATTACAGTTAAAGAAATTAAAATTTTTCGTTATCTCTGAATGAGAGTTCTGTACAATAAATTCCTCTTGAGAAAGGCTAATAACAGGAGATAACTGGTGCGGATTAATAGCCACTTCCTCACCTCTCACCTCGCACTCTGTCGTCAGGGTTTCCGACATTTTTCTCTTGGTTGAAATGTCAGTCCTGCTGTAGCTCCGAATGCTGGATTCATTTCTGTGCCCGCTCACCGCCATGATATGCCTTGCTTCGAACCCTGACTTGTCCAGGATTGTAACCGCCGTTGCCCTGATCGAGTGATTGGTGTAACACTTTGAAAGTTTGGCTTCTCGAGAGATCCTTTTCATTTTTTCACCGAGCAAACGCTCTCCGACAACCATGTTATCGTACCACACTTGATCAGATATGCCGGCGTTTTTCTTCGGCCGCTGAAACAAAAATTCGTTTGAGGGATTCAGGTGCTGTATGTACCGTTCAAATGAAGCCACAGGACAGTGTGGTCCTGGTTTCTCGAACATCACGCCTCCTTCAAATCCTTCATCATTTTCTCGTCGGTTCTTTGTGAGTTCATCTGTTGTTTTGCACACATATTTTGCACCTTTGCCATCCGTGCTGAATGAAAAATCAGTTTTTTTGAGTTCACGAAGATTTTGCCTTCCTCGGCGACAAAAGTACAACATAACCTCGAAAAAAAACTTTGTTTTGAAGCGTTTCCGGGCTGTTTTGGTTAAAAACATCGCTTTCGTACAGCTTTTTAAGATCTTCTTCGCAGATCGGTGGCGTGTGTTCGACTTTGGCGAGCCCTTGTCGTTTTAGTTCAACGCACTTGGCGCCAAAAACTTTGTTTGCCTCGGCAAATGCTGGATCGTTTATTATATCGAAGCCAAGAGTCGCCTTGAAGTGTCTGCCCAGTCCAAATCTCAGGCTGTTGAGAGTGCTTTTGGAATAAGAAGTTCCATCGACTTTTCTAGCTTCGGCATAAAATAGTTTGAGAACGTTACTGATGCCATCTTTGGTTTGCGGTTCGGGAACTTTCTTCTCCTTCAAATACTGCTGTAAAACTCTAAGAGCTGTCTTGGTAGCTCGTTTGGTGTTCTTTGCGTCCTTGTCGTCAACAAGGCGTCCTAAATCCGCTTCTGAGACTGACGCGAATCTTGGAGCGGACTCCGCCATGACAATCTTGCTCAAACCGCCGGCTAGCTTGTCAGGTGACGAAAACCATTGTCTGCAAAAACGCGTCATACCTACATGCATAAACGCCAGTGTCTGTAGATGTGACGCGATGACACAGCGCCATCTAGAATTAGCGGGGTGCTTTTAGCCAATCAAAATTGAGATAGCATCAGCATTGTATAATAATAAAATTATGTTCAAATAACTCCTTAGCACTTAACTCCATTCAGAACCTCTTATTTTTGCAGAGTAGGTTGTGGAGAGAAGGGTGGGGGGGGGGGGGGGGAGGGTGGGCAGTGGATTAAAAAAGGATAGGCAGTATCAGGTGAAAAGATTACGATCTGTATGTAATCTCTTGATCATCTTTATCATTTCATCAATGACGGGAGGCCCTACTAGAATATTATTACGTCCTGTTACGTCATAATGACTTAATTTGTGACGAAATACTCCTCATAGCACCACATGCTGAATAAAAAAAAACAACTACAATTTACTCTTTATCTTCTCTTGCTTAAGTAATTCCCTGAAATAAAACTGACAATAGATTTTCGTCCAAACTTTGCCCACTGAATATTTATCATACGAGAACTTCAATTTTGAAATAAAAAAGGGGGGTGCCCAAACTCATTATGGAGCACTGAGGCATTGAAAATGACCCATTTTGGCATTATTTAACGCTTATTACAAGAACGCATTCCCAGTAATAATTGTAAATTTTTGTGACCGAGAATTCATGAGAACACGCATTAAACTGGAGTCAATGCGTTGTATCGGACACAAATAAACTTTTTAAGTTTGATTTAGACAGAAAGCTGAATCCTTGATTAAAATTTCAACCAAATTTCTTGACATGGTTATCATAAGGCAAAATAGAAAAGAACACAGTTTACTTGCTATTTGCGCTATTTATTCAATTTTCAGCAATAGAAATCAGATCAGTCTTTCCTCAAGCAAAGTTTATGATAAGTTGATTACAATGACTGGAAAAAAAATTGGGGTGCCCATGCTCGTTAGTGAGCTATAGCCATTTTTCAACTGAAAGAGCTCAATATCAAGGCAAATCCGCCATGTTTTCAGTGTGCACGTGCACGAGAGCGCGCTAAATGACGCCATAAATTATGCGCAGAAAGGATGAATTAAATGCATTTATTAAGGTTACAGTATACCTTCAGGGGTGTCTCGCGTGCAAGTGATGTCGCGCGTCCGGTTTAAACTGTAGATATCTAAACCCCTAAAATTAAAGCTTATAGGACTGGCTATCATACTATACCAAAAATTTTGAAAAAATTTGAATTGTTGAATTTTTCACGACTCTAAAAAATGCGAGCTCTCGAATCACCTTTGGAACGTTACATGTTAAAGCGAACTTTGTTTTTCGCTTATTTATTGCAATTGTGTCCCTCAGTTTTCGGGCCCAAAGCGCTAAAACAAGGTGCCTGGGATTTGCGACATTCAATTTTAGTGAATAGTTACAGAACATTTTCGAAATAGGATTAAAAAAATATGGAGTGATCGTACAAAAATCGCTCTTGGAAAAAAAACATTTAGAAATAAACAAAATTCGCAGACAATTTTTATATTCTTTATGTTAAACTAGCTACTGTCCAAATTTGAGAGCAATCGAACAAATTCCCCTTCACTTGTAGCTCTTTAAAGTGAGAAAACAGCGCTCAAAAACTCTGCTTCGCAAACAAACTCCGCCCACAAACACAGTCAATTGGGTTCTCAGATAACTGAGCCAATCAGAACTTGAAAAGTTTACCTCCGTTTACTTTCGTTTATTTATGACAAATTCGACGGACACTCTTTAGCTGATATGTTGAAGAAAAGCACGTTGGATTAGCTAAGAAAAGGCAAGCCAGCCAGAAAGAACATGTATTATCATTACAGCGCCTCTCTCTGCTCTCGACTTGATCTTTTGCCGGATTGATCCCATAGCCGTAGCTTCTACTTTCGGCCACCTATCGCTTGTTCGCTTATTGCTGTATTTTCATTTTTGCTTCGCTACTTTTCCTTCTTCGAACTAGTCCACGGACATTTCCATGGTCTAGGTTTATTCATACCTAAAAGAAATTACGCCAAGGAAGATGCTTGGTGGTTGATCAACTGAGTAGCCAATTATTCACATCTGTATAATCCCGCGAAAGTCGTCTTGGTTGATTGCATAACATCATAGGACTGTCAATCAAGAGGTAAACCGGCTTTTACTTTCGGCGAAAACGTGAGACCACAATTTCTCCGCCAATATTTACGGTCTTTTTCGATACTTTTTTTCAAAACTTAAAGATCACACTTCGACCAATATTTTGACCCAAAAATCGAGATTTGAAGATCTGAAGGTATACGGTAACATTAACTTGAAACATAAAATTCTATTGATTACGAATGTAAACTGACTTCACAAGGTAAAATATGTCTTACAATGGACGTCTCATAGAGGGATTTAGCAATTGTGTCCCTCCAATTTGTCCGCGATTAGTGCACGACTTGTGATGTGCTAGTACTCTTTGGCATATTAATAAAGTTATTTTATTTCATTTTTATTTCATTCAGGTATCAAGACGAGAATACAAAAGCCTCTTTTATGGTCGTGTCGAGTACTCGTTGGTTGAGTATTCGCTTGGATCTTCTCTCCAGTTTGTTCGTTACGGTTGTCGCTGTGGCTACCATGCTGATCACCAATAGTCCTGGTAAGTTGATGTAATGTAACTTGGTTGTGCATGCTATATTACTGCTACTGCTACTGCTACTACAACTGCAACTGCAGCTACAATCATGGACAAAAGTGTTGACACATTTGAGCAAAACAAACGCTTTCTATCGGCGTCCTTCCGTAATTTCAAAAAGCATCTTTTTTTGTTGATAGCCAACCCCCTTCCCCCCCTTTTCAATGTTGGAATACGCTCCGTGGACACTTTCACCTGGTTACAACATTGAAAAGGGGAGAGGAGGTCGAAATGTCAAAATTAGACATTGAAAAACTCACTCGTTGAACGAAACGGGTCTGATTCGGAGAGTGTCTCAGCTACTTTTGTCCATAATTGTAGCTCTAGTTAGGATCTCCATATTGAAATCCCGTTTAACTTGTCATCTAAATTCTACAAGTAAAACCTCTTGTGAGCGACTGCTTCCTTAAGGGACTACAGTTGCTTCTGGTAATTACCAGATGGTTGTTTCCTTTGTTTTCAAGTTCTTGTTAAGTAATTGTCCATGTAAGAAGGATAGCACCGCGCGGCAGGGATGCAGAAAGGTGCTAAATACCACAGTAATCCTAAGTGGGGAACATTGGAAAATTGGAGGCTTTTTATTGTCTTGGTTTACGACTGTTGTGATTGGTTCAAAATGTTTTCACGCAGAGGAAACTACCTTTCAAAATAGAGTTTAAATACAATTTATTTCAAAAACCCGCTTTCCATCGGTTGATAAATCCTTCGTCTGAAAACACAACCGTTTTAAAGTGGGGAAAGCGTATTTTCGCAGAACAATAGAAAATCCTACGCTCTTATCAACTTTTAGAAATACTACTCTGGAATAACAGCTTAAGCGATATGCCGTGTCCTTAGGTGAACAACTCTAAATACGCGCATTTTCTCGAATTTTGGAATTTATTTTTATTTTTTCAGCCTTGGCTGGACTTGCCCTCACTTATGCATTACAAACACTGGATACCACACAATATGGTATACGACAGGCTGCAGAGGTTGAAAACTTGATGACGTCCGTCGAACGTGTCCTGGCATACGCAAAAATCGAATCCGAAGCAGCAGCAGCAGCAGCACGAAGGCGAGTGTTCCTCCACAGACTTGGCCAAATGAGGGCAGCTTGGTGATACGAGATATTTCTTTGGCTTACTTTGACGGAGGGCCTCGCATTTTGAAGAACATCAGCTTTTGTGTTTCTAGTAAGGAGAAAGTAGGAGTTGTTGGTCGCACTGGTGCTGGAAAGTCGTCTCTAGTATCAGCTCTTCTCCGCATGCCAGACCCTGTCGGAAAGGTAAAATACTCAGTCTATTGTTTGTAGCGGCTCGCAGCTCAAGGAATAACAACCAAACCGCGACTTGAAACGACTCGAACAAGAAGCCCCGAAAAGTTTTCCAAATTTTGTTTCGTCAAAATGTTTTCTGCCCAGGTCTGATAGATAATGTCCCGCAAGACAGTAAAACCTACTTCACCCTCGCTATATCGTCAGTGACATAAGAAGGACGTACGTTATGTCATTAAGTCTGCACTGTGAACGTCCTGACATGATGGCATAATAGCAAAACAACAGCATGCAGAATAAACGGCTTTGTTCTTTAGGCTAATTTTCATGTCGATGTTCACATAAGCGACTATGTCGTTATATCGTTTTAGCCGTAAAAATAGGGCTGTTTCGGTGAGTAAAATACAGTCCTATTTTTGAGTCTAATTTGGCTCCCTTAAATCAGGGCCAATACAGTCCAATTAGCTAGGGCTGATTTGGTCCCTGGGCTGAAATGGGCCCTACCGTGGGCTGTAATAGCCTTTTGATGTAGCTTTTTTGGCCCAGATTACGCTCAAATGGCTCCAGGAAGGGCTGAATCAGACTTTGGCCAGCAGGGCTGAATTGACACTTTGGGACTGAAACAGGTCTTTTCAGTTTTCAGTGCACCATGTGTACTTCTATAACTGGTGCATCCTTTAAAGATAAGCGGAATCACGTATTCAGCAAAAACTTTTGTCGGTTGCAATTTTTACTTTTCAGGTGTCAGTTGATGGTGTTAATATTGCTTCTATCCATCTACAAGAGGCTCGCAAGTCAATGGCCGTAATAACCCAGGATCCGGTGCTATTTGGAGGCACCTTAAAAGGTAATATTGACCCATTTTCACAACACACTGATCGAGAACTTTGGGCAATACTAGGAGAGGTACAATTTAAGCCTTTTGTGAAAGATTTGCCAGGACAGCTTGAGTTCAAGCTGAAAGAGTCTGGGACAAACCTAAGCGTTGGCGAGAGGCAGTTGGTGTGCTTGGCTCGTGCACTTGTTCAAAAGAGCAAGATCATCATCATGGATGAAGCTACCGCTAATGTGGATTTGAAGACTGATCGTCTGATCCAGGAAGTCATTCGTGACAAGTTTAAGGATTCCACAGTCATTACTACTGCTCATCGACTGAACACCATCATGGATTACGACAAGGTGCTGGTTCTTGATGGTGGACGTGTGGTAGAGTTTGACAAACCTGATGTGTTGATCAGAAAAGGTGGACTGTTTGCTGAAATGATCAGAAGTCAGACACAAAGAGGTCTCGAAAGGGTGAAAATGACAGCATAGTGACCCAGTGCGTACTAACTGTTCCTAGGTTAATAATATAAATGCAGACCTTACAACTAACTAAACTATAAAAAGGCAAAAGATGTATGGCGTGTCACAACTAGACAAAATATCAACGGATTTCACAAAAAAACTAAATGAGTTTTTAGATATAGTTATAATAAAATTTCCATATAACGCGCGTTATAATTGGCCGAATCAGCGTACTTCATAGTTCACCACTAGATCTTCTGATCACCTGACGCTATAGTGTTCATCCGCGGAAAGACACTATTAGCCCATGGTGCCCGTCCGAGAAAAATACCTGGATTGATGGTACTCACCGTCAAAACTTTTCTGTAACAAGCAGGCTTACATTTTGAAAAAAATTGGAATTGTATTAGTTGGGTGTTTGTTTGCTTTCTTTTTCAATTTCACACTTGACTTAAGGTGATTCCTCAGAAATAAAAATTACCGATGAATTTTTTTTAAACTTTCTCTGAATGTTCCCTACAAAGCACTGTTTCGAAAAATAAAATTAAAAAATAGGTCACGATTCTCGCAAAAGAGATATGATTGGCCAATCTTGCCCCATTTATGCCTGTACTCGTGCTAATCTCGCGCGTTATTCATTGGTCCACGTTACATTTTGCGGTAGCTGAAAGTACAGTTTATCAAAGTAATGCTCGGAAGAAAACTTGACAAGAAGAAAGTATGGAACATATGGAACAACATCATATAAAATTTGTGGAAAAAATCGCACCATTTAAAACGAGGTGGACGAAATGCGTTAGTCGAGTCGATGTTTTCGTGGTCATAATTTACATTCTTGAGTAACGGTTTTGTGCACGCTTTCAGCTATATCTTTTTTTCCTTCCGATAAATTTTTTAAATTCTTCCTTAGATTAAAGAGGATAACATGGGCACTATTATTATGCAATAAAAACAATGATATTGGTCACCATACTCGTTTAAGAGAAAACGAGCTTTTATTGCGCTGTCAAGCCTTGCTTGTGGGAAATTTCTTACGTTTTGCACGTGGACGCGCTCATTTGCGCGCGCTAATGACGCAAAAATCGTGCGCAGTAGGGATGCGCAATGCAATACTGAGGAATCACCTTAAATCGCTTTTATCTAAAAAAGATTAAAATGACTCAATATGGTTTTTGAACTGGCCCGTCGAAGAAAATTTAGTGGTAAACGATAAAGAAAATAGATTGTTTACGTCTCGGAACTATCGGTCTGATAGTTGCCCCTTGGAAATTCGATGTTCTTAAAACCAGTATATTAGCCCTTGAAGCAATATCAAGTTCCTGAGGTTCTGTTTAACCTTTGAATGGTTTTAGACTCAACCAAAGTAGTTTCAAAAAGTGTAATTACAAGCTGGAAAGAAGGTTCGTGCATGCGTTACACTTCTTAACGAGCTACGTTATTTTCATGGTAGATACTTTCCTCGGCAATAGTTCAGCGTCGACAAAGGAACGCGGTCGAATTCTGACAGTTATTTTAAAAAGGAATACTTTTTTAATGTCTGGTGTATATAATAAACACATTCAAGTCTATGAGCTTAAAGAGCAGAGTTCATCCTTACAACTGGTA
>JAHPZR010039688.1:0-26771 GCA_019787425.1 Platygyra sinensis | reverse complement strand
ATGTTCGTGCAACACGGAGAAGACCAAGGACAACAATATCCACGTAAAAGGGTAATTACAAAGCCATAAGACATTTGTTGCACGTCACGACTTTGTGATTTAAGAACAGCGGTGAACACTTCACCACATCCAATACTTAGACATTATTAAACTAGCTATAAAACATTTTGATTGACTGAGCCATTTCAGACGTCTTTCTTTCTCGACTTGCCAACAAATCTTAAAAATCATCCAAACCGTACATGGAACCTTTAACTTAATTCTATTGAGGCATTTTTAGATTGCATCTGAAAGAATTACCTACGCTCTAATGGATTAAAGGTCGATTGTTCTTTATTTGTTCTCATACGTGTATTGTTTGATTTTTCTGCCGTTCTTTTCCCAGATCTATTCTAAGCTGAAGTTAGTTCTAAAAATTAGACAAATGAAGATAAATATTTGCCGCCTGTAGATGCGAACGGAGACAAACGGTAAACCATGAACAGCTTTGTGTGAATTTCAGCTCTTATTCCGCTGGTCCTTCGACACGATACACGGTCATCCTTGAACATTTGACAAAAACCGTAAATCCGATACCACGAGGTGCTGTGAGAAAACTCGCAGTTCCGTAAAAACATTACACAGGTAGGCCTTGCTAAAACGCAACTAAAAATTTCCATACAAACTGAGGAAACCGTGAAAACTCAGTAAACTAAAATGAACTGAGGTTTGAACTCAGTGGCCCTTATGGCCTTTGCGCATGCTCGAACCTAACTATCGCTGCACAGGAAACCCAGCAGTAACACCGCCTAATCGCCGAAAAACAATAAACGTATCTTGACGTTAGCCAAAAAAACCGGATAGGTATCCAGTTTATAGTGCTCGACTTCTGATCCATAACAGGACTTTCTTTGTAAACCAATTAGTCCATCCGGCCTTTTAGAGTTGGATTAGTTGCAACCTTCATTAAGAGCCAATTAGCGTTACCATAACATTTTAACCATCCGTCAACATGAACAAGATGACGTCAATATTCGACCGCTGAATGTCCTTACTTCCCGAACATATCATAATCAGAAAATATGTGGAACACTCGATATGCTTAGCGACTGAATTTTTGGGGATTCTTTAACTTTTCCCTTCTTTTCTGCAAAGGTGAGTTATATTTCACGATATTAGGTTTGTTCGCTTATAACTTTTCATCTTCTACAGTATAGGGCCTGTTAATTCGGTAGTGAATCAGTGAATACGAACTTTAAATCAATGAGCAATAAAGGCCACACGAAATAACACTATAGATCAAACCGCTAACGAAGTCTACCAACCTCTCATTTCGCAAGAATGGTATATCGTAAAAAAAAAAAAAACATTCGTTCTTCCGTTATAAACACTATGGTGGCATGCACTGAGTTGCTACAACTCTCAAAAAACTCTCTAAAAGGCTTGGGGTGGAACAAAGCTGATTTCATGATTATTAAGCTAGCGTTTATTTTTCGGAATTTACACTACCGATCATATAACGAGGACTAGTTCTTTCAGTGACTGAAATGGCGTTTAGAAAACTGTTTGTCAGTGACTGATATACCGTCAGGAAACTGTTCCGCCAAAATAACAAAAAATACAAAAGGTAGCTCCCTACCTGATGGTAGGACAGAGTATCTTGATGAACATGTAATAAATAAGGAGTACTATAGGATTTAGCCGTGTACAAGCATCTCTGCTGGCTTCATAGTTACAGTCTGTCTTTCTTTCAAGAAAGATTTTTTTGCACTGACTATACATAACCTGAATAAGATTGAATATTTAATCATCCAACTGGATCAGTGAGCACAGACGAGGGACTAATGGGACCCTTTTAGCCAGAGAACTCCTACACGTACAGTAAAGCGGGCTAATGGACATAACAACTTCAACCGAGTCTTCCTAGAACATTTTTGTGCAGAAACTAAGAGATTTCCAAGCATTCAGTGTAGAAGAAATAAGGCGCGCAAGATTATCATCTGAACAACGTAAACTTGACCAGGATTTGCCTTACTTTAATGCCTGCCATGCAGCTGCCATGCAGGAACAGTTTTCTTTAACAGGCCAAACCAGACCATTAGATTCATTTTACTTTGTAAATCAGTCGAGTCAGCATCACAGACATTTCGTGCATGACTTCTAAATGCTTTTTACCGCTTACATTTTCTTTTTGCTATACGAAAATGCCTTTTTACAACAGTTTTTTTTGTCATTCAAATTTGCCAACCACTAAACTACAGCAGTCTTTGTTAAACAGTCATTAATGACGTCACCTCGGGCATTTGTAAGTCACCTTCAAAAACTGCTGACATCATTCGTTCCGCTTAAAAAAACGGAAACATTCGCTTTTTACTGCACCTCTATAACAGCAAAGAACGGAGCCCTGAAATATCTTTAATCTTCTCCTTTGCAAGTAACGCATGTTACAGAGGAGACTTGATATTTTAATGCTTTCGTAAACACTAATCCCTTTTGGATGTCGTTATATAACTAGGGACTGATATTGATAAGGCATCTACTAAATATTTGACGTCTATTAATTTCTGAACACCAATTTGTGGTACTTTTTATATTGTTTTTCCTTCCTACAATTTTCCTATAATCTATTTACTGCTAAATCCAACAATGTCGGAGAAGGGAGACCACGTAGTGTTCTTGTACCACTGGTCACGCCTTGTGACGTCTTCACTTTTCACGTCAAACGTTTTGTCACGGTCAGTTGATCAAGTAAAAAAACTCGTACGCAGTACTTCAAAGTGAGCACAAAGGTATGAATTAAACCAGAGATACAAGAACACAACAACAAATTTGTATTTTATGAATCATAGGAACGTCGACACTTCCGATTCGGAAACTTTGTGCTAAGAAGTTCTGCCTTCACCGAAGTTCAGGCGATGCTTTTCCCCCTATCTAAGGACCACACCAGGACCACAGCAACAAAATGGTAAAAATGATACCCTATTTGAGGACTGAGAACTTCAAAAACCATACCCTATTCCGCGGCACATACCTATATAGCCCATATAATATAAAGGAATACCCCCCCCCCCCTCCCCCGGTGCTTTTCCAGCGCACAAAGGCTAATTAAAGTCAAAAAACCAGAAAAACAATAGAAAGATATAAAGATGCAATAACGAGGCACAATGAATAGCTCAACTTGATGTATTTTTTGCGTGTTCAGATTTTGCTTTTAGCCGAAATATAAATCATGAAATTATGTAATGCCCAACATGAAATAGAATGTAATTGACAATGCATCTTGTACATTCAGAAGAAGTCTAGGAGTGTTTTGGCGATAATCTCTTTCGATAATGCCCATTAATAGCTGTACCTCTAGCATTCAAATTCGTATTTTTGGTCAATGCCAGCTCTTGAAGGGTTAAACATCTATCCTCAAATTTATAACAAGACCTAGGACCAAGCCGTTTATAATAACTAAAGAGTTTTGGGATATAAATTTCGCAAGCTGTTTATTTGGATAGATCTGTAAACTGACTTGGACACTCCATTTGCCTTCCCACCTCAGTAGTTTTTCATAATATCAATCTAAGCTTTTCGTCGGTGCTCTTATGTGACTTGCATCTAAGTACTACAAAATGAAGCTCGTGTTTATAACTTTTCAATCTTTTAACGAGTTGCAAAAACACGAGCGCAAAATGTGTAAAAACGCTCCCTCATGGTTTATGTTCCTTTCAGCATTTCTCGTTTTTCTAAGCTCCCACGGCCTTTACTACAACTCATTAGTATAAATCTGCTTGCGCTCTACCCGAATGTCGTTCCCTGATTGACTACGCTACTCACTATCTATTTAAACAATAGAGTGTTTCTGATATTAAAAAACTTAATTGTAACCAGGTGGTTGCATAATAAATAAAAAATGTTACACTGGAAATTAATGCCCCAACGTTTCGGTTACTTGCATATGCCTTCTTCAGGGGTAATAAAATTACAAACGAAGTGACAAGTTTATTTATGTACCTGCCCCAAGAATACAGGGTCTTGACTTGAATGGACAAAAACTAACTTTCTAATATATTCTGTTTTTACTGGCAACTACGCGGTCTTAAATAAACTTGTGTGTGAGTTTTGTCTGCTTGCCAGTATGTCTCTGGCTTGTGCTGAAGACGTTAAATGATGGGCCAAATATGGACATGAAGTGGGAAGTTCATCTACGTGGCACTTTTAGGGGTAACAAGCGTGATTCAAGGTGCATCCACGCAACACTACAATTACACAACCGAACTTTGGGGGTTGAAGCTGAAGGTGGCATTAATTGGACTCGTGTACAAGAAGGTAATGCAACTTGTAACTGTTCGAAAGTGGGGCAGGAGGAGGGCAATTCAAAAGGGGTTAGGATTACGTACTTGATCCTCTTCGTCCCCTGTGGGACATAATGCAACAACAATCCCTCTCCATTTCTCACTGTGTTTGTGACATGTTGTGTCTCACCCCAAGTGAGTTTTGCCTCACTGAGCTCAGTCAGCAATGTAACTTCGGTCCCAATGGGTTTTTTGCCGGCCAGGTTTCCATTGGTCAGGATGTGTCCATCGTTAAGTAACATTTGGAATACGAGCGTGATACGTTCTTAGCACGTGGTACAACCATCGATACGCTTCCGTTTGATTTCCATGATAATACCCCGGTAATCATTTTTTCTGCAAAGCTCCTTATTCGAGATTTTATTTGGCCAATACATACGCCATACTTAAAAGGGGACTTGAGATAAAACATACTTACTGACCAGAATTTATCATCCCTTTTACAACCTGCGACAGTCTTCCTAGATCCCAACATTATGTTTTTGCTTTGTTCTACTTTTTTGCTCGTTGTTGGCCTAAGGACACATTTCCAAAGGTAAAAAATAAAATTCGCGAGAACTCACATTTTGCCTTCAACGTTGTACATTTGTCAAGACTCTCGTGATGGAAAGGTGAAAAATAAGTCACCGCCAAGTGTTAACTACCACTTTTCCTCACATTTTAGGTTCTTTGTCTAAATCGTTACAACCTGGAAGCAACAATGTCTGGAAACACCATCAACCTTGTCTCCAATGACGCTCAAAAAATTGAGAAGAGCTTAAACCAAGTGAGTTATATGCTATCTGCACCGCTGGAACTCGTAATCGGCTTGATAATCCTGTGGTACTTGATTGGTTTGAAGGCTCTAATTGGTGCAGTCATATTTTTCGTTTTAGTAGCCTTTCAAATGTTAATGGCAAAAAAAGCTGCTAAGCTAAGAAAGATGGTGCATATGAATGTTGTGCCGCGTAGCACTGGGAACACAAATAGCGGAACCAGAGAATTAACTCTGAAGTGTAAATTATAGTGCTACTTAAACCCATAAATAACCCACTGGGCGTTAGCCCTAGTAAAGGGAAACAGGGAACCACACGAGGCAAAGAAAAAATCTTTTGACCTCGGTGGGAATCGAACCCACGACCTCCGGAATAGATCTACCGTTACTCTGCCTACTGAGCTACAAGGTCGCACAGAGAAAGTCGGGGACGATTTTAGATGGTGAATCGCGGCGAAGAGAAAGTAAGGGTACATATGAATGTTGTGCCGCGTAGCACTGGGAACACAAATAGTAGTGCTAACGCCCAGTGGGTTATTCATGGGTTTAAGTAGCACTATAATTTACACTTCAGAGTTAATTCTCTGGTTCCACTATTTGTGTTCCCAGTGCTACGCGGCACAACATTCAGGAAATAAATACTTCATTGCTTAATGTGTTTTTACCATACTGAAGCTCAACATCATGTTCTTTGGTGAGAGATCGTTCTGAAATTCTCAATAAAGATAATTAACTATGAAATCACAAAACTAACCTTTGGATTGTAGCAAAATGATTTGTCATTATTATTCCACAAGTAGAATTTCTGTCATTAAGCTCACAATGGGTGCCGCTATCTCCACATGTAGTCTCGACTCTAGCCCTTCCTCGTCAAGACTGGAAAGCTTTTGCCAGTTTGGTTAAGAGAAACCACTCGTCTCAGTAGTTATTATAAGTTTCTCAAAAATACTAAATATACTGGTGGACAATTTGAAGAGTTTTACTGAAAAAATACTCTAGTGTTACATGTAATGTTATTTTTGTGGTTTATAAGATATTGCATGGATAATTCACCCTAATGTTATTAAAGAAAATGCTAACGTCAGCATCTTCAATTAAAACCGGTTTGTACTTGTTACTGGACCTTTCAGCGACTCTTCTGAATCCAGAACTGTTGAGTACTTTCAGGTCTATTAACATGCAAAATTTTGTGCTTTTATCAAAAAACGCACAATTCATCCCCTTAACCTCCGGACTAGTCCGTCTTTGGTTAGCGTTTCGCTCAATTTATCACTTCCTCGTTCCTTCGCTTTCTGTTACGCTTTTTTTTCGTAAATTCGCTGACCGCTGTCTAAGGCTTTTCGTAGTCGATTGCGCAGCAGGGTCGTAACAATGTCTAATTACCTGATGTTTAATTTGAACATAGCTAGCGGTCGCTGAAAGACGTCATTGAGTAGTTTCTAACTAGTGTCAAGTGATTCAAAGAGTGGGTTACTTCCCCGGGACCCTCAATCAGTGATCCCCTATTGGCATGATAGACAGTCTCTCTTTTCCTCGAAAACCGTGGGGAAGAACGCAAAACAAGTAAGCGTGCTAACGTGGCGTGCGAGCGGCGATGCCGCGAGCCGCTAGAAGTGTGGTCGTTGCAAGACGAGCAAAAGAAGAGACTGCACTGGTTTCATACTACGATTTGGATGCCCGGTACTCTGGTGACGGAGTGATTCTATTGGCGGGTCTACGAAGTTATGTTGCACATCTGTCAGTAATCTTTATAGGTGACAAGCAGCGAGCGCCAAAGCTCTGTTGTGGTGAATATAGATTAGATAGATTCGTGTAAAAAATTAACACTGGAGTGTTATGTTCAAAACAGGGCGGAGGTGTTATTGATGCGACCTGTCAAAGAAGCACCCAAATCGTTGTATGTAACCAGTGCCGTTCCCTCATTTTGTCCGTCTTCAGACGGTCGCGCTACTAGCGGCTTGCAGCATCACCGCTTGCACGTCACGCTCTCAGTCACGCTCGCACGCTTACTTGTTTTGCGTTCTCTCCCCGTGGATTTTCGAGGAAAAGAGAGACTGCTCGTAGTCTATTGATTGGAAGAAAAAGATAACAGCCCAGAACATGTCGAAGAGGACTCATAGAGAAAAGCATGGGACAGTCTCTAAGCTACGATCAGGCTATTATTGGTGAACGTGGAATAAAAGGATAACAGCTGATAGCGTTGTTTAAATCCCCCCTTTCCTCCACAATCTTCGACTGCAAAACGCCCTTCTTCTCCCTTCTTGAACAAGACTGGCGTTGAGCTATCTGCCTCGACACCGACCAGTGGTTGATTCTCCTCTTCAGTCTGCTCTCCCGGCATCAAAATGCATTGTGTTGCAGCCTACCTCAGCTAGATCTGTCTCTTCTGCACTTGCAAACGATGGCTGAGTAACGTACTTGAGTAGTAGGGCTTCAGCAGAATTAACCCTTGTTACTGCGTTCCCCTTGTTTTCCGTGTGCGTTCCCTTTATTAATATGCATAACGGTCAAGTCCATGACGTCACCTATTGTTATAACTTAGGGAGAGAAAATGCGTTCCTGCATACTAATAAAGTTCCTTCCTGCATACTAATGAGTGCCTAGGTAAATCATTTCTATTCATACTACCTAGGTAAAGTGTCTTCCTCCATACTAATAAGCGTCAGCCTAGAACAATACAAACAATAAACTTGCCTAAACTTCCACGCGCTCTTTTAACCCTGATTGGAAAAAATCTCTTATGTGTAAAAATTACAAGCGCGAATTTTAAAGAAAACGTTATCTTTCTTGCAATTGCTTTGCTAGGAAATATTTCGTTCGAGTTCGTTGTTTGGAAAAATTCTGTTCCCTGTTTATCAACATGGCTTTTTTCACTAGCGTCGATGATTTTCAAACTGCTTTGAACGCTTGTTTAACTGTCCGTGATTGGGAAACGTTGCCAAGCGCAAATTCTTTAAAGCGTAAAAAGGTGTTCTAGCTTTCTTTGAAAACGTTCTCCAATTTTCGAAACCGGGCTCTTTTAACCCCGATTGGTTTAGGTAGAATCTGTCTTGCTTTTATTCTCAGCTTCGCTGACGAGAGAGAATTTAAATTCTTAGCTAACTGCTCGAGTTTTCCGCTCCGTTAGTCACTCATTTTGCAATCACGCAGTGCCTCTTACTTTTAACCCTAGATTTGCATACAAACTCGAACGGAGAAACCCATGGGACAGCTCTATCATTGAAATTACAAGAATAACTCTTCGGAGCGCTTAATTTAAACACGCGACAATAAATATTTTTCCCGTTTTCTTGAATTTAATAAGTTCTATTCGCAAGCAGTTTGAAAAGCCAAAGCCTTCTATTACAATTACTGCTTAAAAAACCAAGTATTAAAACGGTTATGTCAATTAAAATTTTCTTTCAATACATTGTGGCAACTTCACCTTCACTTAGCTTCTTAGCGCAAAGTGGTGCATAAGGCCTCGCACTGTGACAACAGCAAATCAGTATTCCTGTTGTCAAGATGTCACATCTTTTATCAGCAGGACAGCCAAGATGACTCATCTTTTGCCAGTTTCTGTTTGCTATTGTCACACAAAAAAACCATGGAATCTTTCTAATTCGGTTCACTGAGTGGCAAAAAAATAAGAGTAGCAGAAAAAAAAGTTTTTAAAGTTGTGAAAAAAACGAAAAGGCTATGGCTTGAAAACACCCTTTTAGCATGTTGAATAATAGAGGAAACTTGTCCCCCTTTCTGTTGTTTATTTCTAAGTATTAAGTCTTGTGACTTAATACTTCCTATATCCTCCAATCCTTCTGATATATCTCAGAAAGTTTTTAAGCTCCTTATGAAATTCATCCCGCAAATCGAACCTATCGCGCGTATCTATGTATGTACATGTATGGCCTTAATGTTGGCCAGTGGCTATCGTTGCCTGATGCGTTAGCAAATGATTACCAGTAACGCTGCGTTACATGGCAATTCAAGTTGTGCTACATAAGAACTGTGCGAAGTGGGCCACTTGTGATAAACAAATATTAAGCTACGTGATTTAATGTTAATTATTTCACGTTTAGGTCAAACTGTTTGAGATTGGACACCCGGCAGTTCCATGGCTGTGATAAACAATTTATTAAGCTGCGTGATTATTTCTTTCGCGTTGCATTTAACTGTTTGGGGCGAGCCGGTTGTGATGAACGAAGTATTGAGCTGCGTGATTATTCCTTTCGCGTTACATCAAATTGTTTTCGGTGAAACACCCGCCAGTTGTGATTAACATAGAGGATATTACACGGTGGCGAGAAGATATGAATTTTATGTTTTCGTGGCAACAACAATGTCTCACTCGTAGATACTGTTCTTGCCACTCGAACATAAAATTCATATCTTCTCGCCACCGTGTAATATCCTCTATGTTAATCACAACTGGCGGGTGTTTCACCGAAAACAATTTGATGTAACGCGAAAGGAATAATCACGCAGCTCAATACTTCGTTCATCACAACCGGCTCGCCCCAAACAGTTAAATGCAACGCGAAAGAAATAATCACGCAGCTTAATAAATTGTTTATCACAGCCATGGAACTGCCGGGTGTCCAATCTCAAACAGTTTGACCTAAACGTGAAATAATTAACATTAAATCACGTAGCTTAATATTTGTTTATCACAAGTGGCCCACTTCGCACAGTTCTTATGTAGCACAACTTGAATTGCCATGTAACGCAGCGTTACTGGTAATCATTTGCTAACGCATCAGGCAACGATAGCCACTGGCCAACATTAAGGCCATACATGTACATACATAGATACGCGCGATAGGTTCGATTTGCGGGATGAATTTCATAAGGAGCTTAAAAACTTTCTGAGATATATCAGAAGGATTGGAGGATATAGGAAGTATTAAGTCACAAGACTTAATACTTAGAAATAAACAACAGAAAGGGGGACAAGTTTCCTCTATTATTCAACATGCTAAAAGGGTGTTTTCAAGCCATAGCCTTTTCGTTTTTTTCACAACTTTAAAAACTTTTTTTTCTGCTACTCTTATTTTTTTGCCACTCAGTGAACCGAATTAGAAAGATTCCATGGTTTTTTTGTGTGACAATAGCAAACAGAAACTGGCAAAAGATGAGTCATCTTGGCTGTCCTGCTGATAAAAGATGTGACATCTTGACAACAGGAATACTGATTTGCTGTTGTCACAGTGCGAGGCCTTATGCACCACTTTGCGCTAAGAAGCTAAGTGAAGGTGAAGTTGCCACAATGTATTGAAAGAAAATTTTAATTGACATAACCGTTTTAATACTTGGTTTTTTAAGCAGTAATTGTAATAGAAGGCTTTGGCTTTTCAAACTGCTTGCGAATAGAACTTATTAAATTCAAGAAAACGGGAAAAATATTTATTGTCGCGTGTTTAAATTAAGCGCTCCGAAGAGTTATTCTTGTAATTTCAATGATAGAGCTGTCCCATGGGTTTCTCCGTTCGAGTTTGTATGCAAATCTAGGGTTAAAAGTAAGAGGCACTGCGTGATTGCAAAATGAGTGACTAACGGAGCGGAAAACTCGAGCAGTTAGCTAAGAATTTAAATTCTCTCTCGTCAGCGAAGCTGAGAATAAAAGCAAGACAGATTCTACCTAAACCAATCGGGGTTAAAAGAGCCCGGTTTCGAAAATTGGAGAACGTTTTCAAAGAAAGCTAGAACACCTTTTTACGCTTTAAAGAATTTGCGCTTGGCAACGTTTCCCAATCACGGACAGTTAAACAAGCGTTCAAAGCAGTTTGAAAATCATCGACGCTAGTGAAAAAAGCCATGTTGATAAACAGGGAACAGAATTTTTCCAAACAACGAACTCGAACGAAATATTTCCTAGCAAAGCAATTGCAAGAAAGATAACGTTTTCTTTAAAATTCGCGCTTGTAATTTTTACACATAAGAGATTTTTTCCAATCAGGGTTAAAAGAGCGCGTGGAAGTTTAGGCAAGTTTATTGTTTGTATTGTTCTAGGCTGACGCTTATTAGTATGGAGGAAGACACTTTACCTAGGTAGTATGAATAGAAATGATTTACCTAGGCACTCATTAGTATGCAGGAAGGAACTTTATTAGTATGCAGGAACGCATTTTCTCTCCCTAAGTTATAACAATAGGTGACGTCATGGACTTGACCGTTATGCATATTAATAAAGGGAACGCACACGGAAAACAAGGGGAACGCAGTAACAAGGGTTAATTCTGCTGAAGCCCTACTACTCAAGTACGTTACTCAGCCATCGTTTGCAAGTGCAGAAGAGACAGATCTAGCTGAGGTAGGCTGCAACACAATGCATTTTGATGCCGGGAGAGCAGACTGAAGAGGAGAATCAACCACTGGTCGGTGTCGAGGCAGATAGCTCAACGCCAGTCTTGTTCAAGAAGGGAGAAGAAGGGCGTTTTGCAGTCGAAGATTGTGGAGGAAAGGGGGGATTTAAACAACGCTATCAGCTGTTATCCTTTTATTCCACGTTCACCAATAATAGCCTGATCGTAGCTTAGAGACTGTCCCATGCTTTTCTCTATGAGTCCTCTTCGACATGTTCTGGGCTGTTATCTTTTTCTTCCAATCAATAGACTACGAGCAGTCTCTCTTTTCCTCGAAAATCCACGGGGAGAGAACGCAAAACAAGTAAGCGTGCGAGCGTGACTGAGAGCGTGACGTGCAAGCGGTGATGCTGCAAGCCGCTAGTAGCGCGACCGTCTGAAGACGGACAAAATGAGGGAACGGCACTGGTTACATACAACGATTTGGGTGCTTCTTTGACAGGTCGCATCAATAACACCTCCGCCCTGTTTTGAACATAACACTCCAGTGTTAATTTTTTACACGAATCTATCTAATCTATATTCACCACAACAGAGCTTTGGCGCTCGCTGCTTGTCACCTATAAAGATTACTGACAGATGTGCAACATAACTTCGTAGACCCGCCAATAGAATCACTCCGTCACCAGAGTACCGGGCATCCAAATCGTAGTATGAAACCAGTGCAGTCTCTTCTTTTGCTCGTCTTGCAACGACCACACTTCTAGCGGCTCGCGGCATCGCCGCTCGCACGCCACGTTAGCACGCTTACTTGTTTTGCGTTCTTCCCCACGGTTTTCGAGGAAAAGAGAGACTGTCTATCATGCCAATAGGGGATCACTGATTGAGGGTCCCGGGGAAGTAACCCACTCTTTGAATCACTTGACACTAGTTAGAAACTACTCAATGACGTCTTTCAGCGACCGCTAGCTATGTTCAAATTAAACATCAGGTAATTAGACATTGTTACGACCCTGCTGCGCAATCGACTACGAAAAGCCTTAGACAGCGGTCAGCGAATTTACGAAAAAAAAAGCGTAACAGAAAGCGAAGGAACGAGGAAGGTGATAAATTGAGCGAAACGCTAACCAAAGACGGACTAGTCCGGAGGTTAAGGGGATGAATTGTGCGTTTTTTGATAAAAGCACAAAATTTTGCATGTTAATAGACCTGAAAGTACTCAACAGTTCTGGATTCAGAAGAGTCGCTGAAAGGTCCAGTAACAAGTACAAACCGGTTTTAATTGAAGATGCTGACGTTAGCATTTTCTTTAATAACATTAGGGTGAATTATCCATGCAATATCTTATAAACCACAAAAATAACATTACATGTAACACTAGAGTATTTTTTCAGTAAAACTCTTCAAATTGTCCACCAGTATATTTAGTATTTTTGAGAAACTTATAATAACTACTGAGACGAGTGGTTTCTCTTAACCAAACTGGCAAAAGCTTTCCAGTCTTGACGAGGAAGGGCTAGAGTCGAGACTACATGTGGAGATAGCGGCACCCATTGTGAGCTTAATGACAGAAATTCTACTTGTGGAATAATAATGACAAATCATTTTGCTACAATCCAAAGGTTAGTTTTGTGATTTCATAGTTAATTATCTTTATTGAGAATTTCAGAACGATCTCTCACCAAAGAACATGATGTTGAGCTTCAGTATGGTAAAAACACATTAAGCAATGAAGTATTTATTTCCTGAATGTTGTGCCGCGTAGCACTGGGAACACAAATAGTGGAACCAGAGAATTAACTCTGAAGTGTAAATTATAGTGCTACTTAAACCCATGAATAACCCACTGGGCGTTAGCACTACTATTTGTGTTCCCAGTGCTACGCGGCACAACATTCATATGTACCCTTACTTTCTCTTCGCCGCGATTCACCATCTAAAATCGTCCCCGACTTTCTCTGTGCGACCTTGTAGCTCAGTAGGCAGAGTAACGGTAGATCTATTCCGGAGGTCGTGGGTTCGATTCCCACCGAGGTCAAAAGATTTTTTCTTTGCCTCGTGTGGTTCCCTGTTTCCCTTTACTAGGGCTAACGCCCAGTGGGTTATTTATGGGTTTAAGTAGCACTATAATTTACACTTCAGAGTTAATTCTCTGGTTCCGCTATTTGTGTTCCCAGTGCTACGCGGCACAACATTCATATGCACCATCTTTCTTAGCTTAGCAGCTTTTTTTGCCATTAACATTTGAAAGGCTACTAAAACGAAAAATATGACTGCACCAATTAGAGCCTTCAAACCAATCAAGTACCACAGGATTATCAAGCCGATTACGAGTTCCAGCGGTGCAGATAGCATATAACTCACTTGGTTTAAGCTCTTCTCAATTTTTTGAGCGTCATTGGAGACAAGGTTGATGGTGTTTCCAGACATTGTTGCTTCCAGGTTGTAACGATTTAGACAAAGAACCTAAAATGTGAGGAAAAGTGGTAGTTAACACTTGGCGGTGACTTATTTTTCACCTTTCCATCACGAGAGTCTTGACAAATGTACAACGTTGAAGGCAAAATGTGAGTTCTCGCGAATTTTATGTTTTACCTTTGGAAATGTGTCCTTAGGCCAACAACGAGCAAAAAAGTAGAACAAAGCAAAAACATAATGTTGGGATCTAGGAAGACTGTCGCAGGTTGTAAAAGGGATGATAAATTCTGGTCAGTAAGTATGTTTTATCTCAAGTCCCCTTTTAAGTATGGCGTATGTATTGGCCAAATAAAATCTCGAATAAGGAGCTTTGCAGAAAAAATGATTACCGGGGTATTATCATGGAAATCAAACGGAAGCGTATCGATGGTTGTACCACGTGCTAAGAACGTATCACGCTCGTATTCCAAATGTTACTTAACGATGGACACATCCTGACCAATGGAAACCTGGCCGGCAAAAAACCCATTGGGGACCGAAGTTACATTGCTGACTGAGCTCAGTGAGGCAAAACTCACTTGGGGTGAGACACAACATGTCACAAACACAGTGAGAAATGGAGAGGGATTGTTGTTGCATTATGTCCCACAGGGGACGAAGAGGATCAAGTACGTAATCCTAACCCCTTTTGAATTGCCCTCCTCCTGCCCCACTTTCGAACAGTTACAAGTTGCATTACCTTCTTGTACACGAGTCCAATTAATGCCACCTTCAGCTTCAACCCCAAAGTTCGGTTGTGTAATTGTAGTGTTGCGTGGATGCACCTTGAATCACGCTTGTTACCCCTAAAAGTGCCACGTAGATGAACTTCCACTTCATGTCCATATTTGGCCCATCATTTAAACGTCTTCAGCACAAGCCAGAGACATACTGGCAAGCAGACAAAACTCACACACAAGTTATTTAAGACCGCGTAGTTGCCAGTAAAAACAGAATATATTAGAAAGTTAGTTTTTGTCCATTCAAGTCAAGACCCTGTATTCTTGGGGCAGGTACATAAATAAACTTGTCACTTCGTTGTAATTTTATTACCCCTGAAGAAGGCATATGCAAGTAACCGAAACGTTGGGGCATTAATTTCCAGTGTAACATTTTTTATTTATTATGCAACCACCTGGTTACAATTAAGTTTTTTAATATCAGAAACACTCTATTGTTTAAATAGATAGTGAGTAGCGTAGTCAATCAGGGAACGACATTCGGGTAGAGCGCAAGCAGATTTATACTAATGAGTTGTAGTAAAGGCCGTGGGAGCTTAGAAAAACGAGAAATGCTGAAAGGAACATAAACCATGAGGGAGCGTTTTTACACATTTTGCGCTCGTGTTTTTGCAACTCGTTAAAAGATTGAAAAGTTATAAACACGAGCTTCATTTTGTAGTACTTAGATGCAAGTCACATAAGAGCACCGACGAAAAGCTTAGATTGATATTATGAAAAACTACTGAGGTGGGAAGGCAAATGGAGTGTCCAAGTCAGTTTACAGATCTATCCAAATAAACAGCTTGCGAAATTTATATCCCAAAACTCTTTAGTTATTATAAACGGCTTGGTCCTAGGTCTTGTTATAAATTTGAGGATAGATGTTTAACCCTTCAAGAGCTGGCATTGACCAAAAATACGAATTTGAATGCTAGAGGTACAGCTATTAATGGGCATTATCGAAAGAGATTATCGCCAAAACACTCCTAGACTTCTTCTGAATGTACAAGATGCATTGTCAATTACATTCTATTTCATGTTGGGCATTACATAATTTCATGATTTATATTTCGGCTAAAAGCAAAATCTGAACACGCAAAAAATACATCAAGTTGAGCTATTCATTGTGCCTCGTTATTGCATCTTTATATCTTTCTATTGTTTTTCTGGTTTTTTGACTTTAATTAGCCTTTGTGCGCTGGAAAAGCACCGGGGGAGGGGGGGGGGGGGTATTCCTTTATATTATATGGGCTATATAGGTATGTGCCGCGGAATAGGGTATGGTTTTTGAAGTTCTCAGTCCTCAAATAGGGTATCATTTTTACCATTTTGTTGCTGTGGTCCTGGTGTGGTCCTTAGATAGGGGGAAAAGCATCGCCTGAACTTCGGTGAAGGCAGAACTTCTTAGCACAAAGTTTCCGAATCGGAAGTGTCGACGTTCCTATGATTCATAAAATACAAATTTGTTGTTGTGTTCTTGTATCTCTGGTTTAATTCATACCTTTGTGCTCACTTTGAAGTACTGCGTACGAGTTTTTTTACTTGATCAACTGACCGTGACAAAACGTTTGACGTGAAAAGTGAAGACGTCACAAGGCGTGACCAGTGGTACAAGAACACTACGTGGTCTCCCTTCTCCGACATTGTTGGATTTAGCAGTAAATAGATTATAGGAAAATTGTAGGAAGGAAAAACAATATAAAAAGTACCACAAATTGGTGTTCAGAAATTAATAGACGTCAAATATTTAGTAGATGCCTTATCAATATCAGTCCCTAGTTATATAACGACATCCAAAAGGGATTAGTGTTTACGAAAGCATTAAAATATCAAGTCTCCTCTGTAACATGCGTTACTTGCAAAGGAGAAGATTAAAGATATTTCAGGGCTCCGTTCTTTGCTGTTATAGAGGTGCAGTAAAAAGCGAATGTTTCCGTTTTTTTAAGCGGAACGAATGATGTCAGCAGTTTTTGAAGGTGACTTACAAATGCCCGAGGTGACGTCATTAATGACTGTTTAACAAAGACTGCTGTAGTTTAGTGGTTGGCAAATTTGAATGACAAAAAAAACTGTTGTAAAAAGGCATTTTCGTATAGCAAAAAGAAAATGTAAGCGGTAAAAAGCATTTAGAAGTCATGCACGAAATGTCTGTGATGCTGACTCGACTGATTTACAAAGTAAAATGAATCTAATGGTCTGGTTTGGCCTGTTAAAGAAAACTGTTCCTGCATGGCAGCTGCATGGCAGGCATTAAAGTAAGGCAAATCCTGGTCAAGTTTACGTTGTTCAGATGATAATCTTGCGCGCCTTATTTCTTCTACACTGAATGCTTGGAAATCTCTTAGTTTCTGCACAAAAATGTTCTAGGAAGACTCGGTTGAAGTTGTTATGTCCATTAGCCCGCTTTACTGTACGTGTAGGAGTTCTCTGGCTAAAAGGGTCCCATTAGTCCCTCGTCTGTGCTCACTGATCCAGTTGGATGATTAAATATTCAATCTTATTCAGGTTATGTATAGTCAGTGCAAAAAAATCTTTCTTGAAAGAAAGACAGACTGTAACTATGAAGCCAGCAGAGATGCTTGTACACGGCTAAATCCTATAGTACTCCTTATTTATTACATGTTCATCAAGATACTCTGTCCTACCATCAGGTAGGGAGCTACCTTTTGTATTTTTTGTTATTTTGGCGGAACAGTTTCCTGACGGTATATCAGTCACTGACAAACAGTTTTCTAAACGCCATTTCAGTCACTGAAAGAACTAGTCCTCGTTATATGATCGGTAGTGTAAATTCCGAAAAATAAACGCTAGCTTAATAATCATGAAATCAGCTTTGTTCCACCCCAAGCCTTTTAGAGAGTTTTTTGAGAGTTGTAGCAACTCAGTGCATGCCACCATAGTGTTTATAACGGAAGAACGAATGTTTTTTTTTTTTTTACGATATACCATTCTTGCGAAATGAGAGGTTGGTAGACTTCGTTAGCGGTTTGATCTATAGTGTTATTTCGTGTGGCCTTTATTGCTCATTGATTTAAAGTTCGTATTCACTGATTCACTACCGAATTAACAGGCCCTATACTGTAGAAGATGAAAAGTTATAAGCGAACAAACCTAATATCGTGAAATATAACTCACCTTTGCAGAAAAGAAGGGAAAAGTTAAAGAATCCCCAAAAATTCAGTCGCTAAGCATATCGAGTGTTCCACATATTTTCTGATTATGATATGTTCGGGAAGTAAGGACATTCAGCGGTCGAATATTGACGTCATCTTGTTCATGTTGACGGATGGTTAAAATGTTATGGTAACGCTAATTGGCTCTTAATGAAGGTTGCAACTAATCCAACTCTAAAAGGCCGGATGGACTAATTGGTTTACAAAGAAAGTCCTGTTATGGATCAGAAGTCGAGCACTATAAACTGGATACCTATCCGGTTTTTTTGGCTAACGTCAAGATACGTTTATTGTTTTTCGGCGATTAGGCGGTGTTACTGCTGGGTTTCCTGTGCAGCGATAGTTAGGTTCGAGCATGCGCAAAGGCCATAAGGGCCACTGAGTTCAAACCTCAGTTCATTTTAGTTTACTGAGTTTTCACGGTTTCCTCAGTTTGTATGGAAATTTTTAGTTGCGTTTTAGCAAGGCCTACCTGTGTAATGTTTTTACGGAACTGCGAGTTTTCTCACAGCACCTCGTGGTATCGGATTTACGGTTTTTGTCAAATGTTCAAGGATGACCGTGTATCGTGTCGAAGGACCAGCGGAATAAGAGCTGAAATTCACACAAAGCTGTTCATGGTTTACCGTTTGTCTCCGTTCGCATCTACAGGCGGCAAATATTTATCTTCATTTGTCTAATTTTTAGAACTAACTTCAGCTTAGAATAGATCTGGGAAAAGAACGGCAGAAAAATCAAACAATACACGTATGAGAACAAATAAAGAACAATCGACCTTTAATCCATTAGAGCGTAGGTAATTCTTTCAGATGCAATCTAAAAATGCCTCAATAGAATTAAGTTAAAGGTTCCATGTACGGTTTGGATGATTTTTAAGATTTGTGGCAAGTCGAGAAAGAAAGACGTCTGAAATGGCTCAGTCAATCAAAATGTTTTATAGCTAGTTTAATAATGTCTAAGTATTGGATGTGGTGAAGTGTTCACCGCTGTTCTTAAATCACAAAGTCGTGACGTGCAACAAATGTCTTATGGCTTTGTAATTACCCTTTTACGTGGATATTGTTGTCCTTGGTCTTCTCCGTGTTGCACGAACATCACCTGGAATAGATTCTCGCAATCAAGTCGAGGGCCAACTATTAAAGTCAATTAAAGTGGTACTATGACGAAAATCGCATCTTTCCTACTGAAGCCATATCTCTACAATCTTAGGCAGTGACCAATCGCCGGTGAACGCCCGGGTAAAAAGCAAGAGACGTTCGTGCTCATGCTCTCTGTTAAATAATCAAGGATTGCAATTGCCTCATTAGGTTACAACATTTATTTATTGTTTTCGAAAACTGTCTTTAGTCTCATTGCTTATGGCTAAGCTTTCCTATGCAAAGTACCAGTTGTAAGGATGAACTCTGCTCTTTAAGCTCATAGACTTGAATGTGTTTATTATATACACCAGACATTAAAAAAGTATTCCTTTTTAAAATAACTGTCAGAATTCGACCGCGTTCCTTTGTCGACGCTGAACTATTGCCGAGGAAAGTATCTACCATGAAAATAACGTAGCTCGTTAAGAAGTGTAACGCATGCACGAACCTTCTTTCCAGCTTGTAATTACACTTTTTGAAACTACTTTGGTTGAGTCTAAAACCATTCAAAGGTTAAACAGAACCTCAGGAACTTGATATTGCTTCAAGGGCTAATATACTGGTTTTAAGAACATCGAATTTCCAAGGGGCAACTATCAGACCGATAGTTCCGAGACGTAAACAATCTATTTTCTTTATCGTTTACCACTAAATTTTCTTCGACGGGCCAGTTCAAAAACCATATTGAGTCATTTTAATCTTTTTTAGATAAAAGCGATTTAAGGTGATTCCTCAGTATTGCATTGCGCATCCCTACTGCGCACGATTTTTGCGTCATTAGCGCGCGCAAATGAGCGCGTCCACGTGCAAAACGTAAGAAATTTCCCACAAGCAAGGCTTGACAGCGCAATAAAAGCTCGTTTTCTCTTAAACGAGTATGGTGACCAATATCATTGTTTTTATTGCATAATAATAGTGCCCATGTTATCCTCTTTAATCTAAGGAAGAATTTAAAAAATTTATCGGAAGGAAAAAAAGATATAGCTGAAAGCGTGCACAAAACCGTTACTCAAGAATGTAAATTATGACCACGAAAACATCGACTCGACTAACGCATTTCGTCCACCTCGTTTTAAATGGTGCGATTTTTTCCACAAATTTTATATGATGTTGTTCCATATGTTCCATACTTTCTTCTTGTCAAGTTTTCTTCCGAGCATTACTTTGATAAACTGTACTTTCAGCTACCGCAAAATGTAACGTGGACCAATGAATAACGCGCGAGATTAGCACGAGTACAGGCATAAATGGGGCAAGATTGGCCAATCATATCTCTTTTGCGAGAATCGTGACCTATTTTTTAATTTTATTTTTCGAAACAGTGCTTTGTAGGGAACATTCAGAGAAAGTTTAAAAAAAATTCATCGGTAATTTTTATTTCTGAGGAATCACCTTAAGTCAAGTGTGAAATTGAAAAAGAAAGCAAACAAACACCCAACTAATACAATTCCAATTTTTTCAAAATGTAAGCCTGCTTGTTTACAGAAAAGTTTTGACGGTGAGTACCATCAATCCAGGTATTTTTCTCGGACGGGCACCATGGGCTAATAGTGTCTTTCCGCGGATGAACACTATAGCGTCAGGTGATCAGAAGATCTAGTGGTGAACTATGAAGTACGCTGATTCGGCCAATTATAACGCGCGTTATATGGAAATTTTATTATAACTATATCTAAAAACTCATTTAGTTTTTTTGTGAAATCCGTTGATATTTTGTCTAGTTGTGACACGCCATACATCTTTTGCCTTTTTATAGTTTAGTTAGTTGTAAGGTCTGCATTTATATTATTAACCTAGGAACAGTTAGTACGCACTGGGTCACTATGCTGTCATTTTCACCCTTTCGAGACCTCTTTGTGTCTGACTTCTGATCATTTCAGCAAACAGTCCACCTTTTCTGATCAACACATCAGGTTTGTCAAACTCTACCACACGTCCACCATCAAGAACCAGCACCTTGTCGTAATCCATGATGGTGTTCAGTCGATGAGCAGTAGTAATGACTGTGGAATCCTTAAACTTGTCACGAATGACTTCCTGGATCAGACGATCAGTCTTCAAATCCACATTAGCGGTAGCTTCATCCATGATGATGATCTTGCTCTTTTGAACAAGTGCACGAGCCAAGCACACCAACTGCCTCTCGCCAACGCTTAGGTTTGTCCCAGACTCTTTCAGCTTGAACTCAAGCTGTCCTGGCAAATCTTTCACAAAAGGCTTAAATTGTACCTCTCCTAGTATTGCCCAAAGTTCTCGATCAGTGTGTTGTGAAAATGGGTCAATATTACCTTTTAAGGTGCCTCCAAATAGCACCGGATCCTGGGTTATTACGGCCATTGACTTGCGAGCCTCTTGTAGATGGATAGAAGCAATATTAACACCATCAACTGACACCTGAAAAGTAAAAATTGCAACCGACAAAAGTTTTTGCTGAATACGTGATTCCGCTTATCTTTAAAGGATGCACCAGTTATAGAAGTACACATGGTGCACTGAAAACTGAAAAGACCTGTTTCAGTCCCAAAGTGTCAATTCAGCCCTGCTGGCCAAAGTCTGATTCAGCCCTTCCTGGAGCCATTTGAGCGTAATCTGGGCCAAAAAAGCTACATCAAAAGGCTATTACAGCCCACGGTAGGGCCCATTTCAGCCCAGGGACCAAATCAGCCCTAGCTAATTGGACTGTATTGGCCCTGATTTAAAGTGCCACTGAAACGAAATTTTCGTATGTGTGATTTTTGCTTAGTAATAAAGTTTCAACCTTACTTGGAAACACTGCAGACTTTTTTTTCGCATACGGTTAAGCGAAAACGGCTTTTTCAGCCGTTCGAAGTTGGCTGGTTAAGCCCAAAAATTGGCGGCCATCTTGGCGCGGCCAAAACAGCCTAGTGACGTCACTGGTTGTGTTAGTTCTCGTGCCGCGCTGAAACTTAGAGTGATTATGAGAGAGAGAATACTGTTCGAAGCCCCCCAAAAAACATCTTAAGGACATCTCAGAGCTTTAAAATTAGATACTAACAGTAGCCTTAGCCGTAAAGAGGTGGAGAGGCGATACTGGGGCTTTTCAGTCTATTTTATAATTGAATAGTTCCAAGGTAATTTAGGAAAGCAAGCGAGTGCGAGTTCTGAAATCGCAAAATGCTCGGGACACTTAATCAAATGGCCAGCACTCAATTAAACAACGTCTACACTGATAGAGTAAAAAAGACCTGAAAACAAGAGAAAGCAGCTTTTGAAAATATTATCCGGAGTGCTGGTGCACGAATAGCAGCAACAACGCTTCATGTTTTTCGAGTCGCTTTGCTTTGAGGAACCAGACGCTTTGCGAGTTTCACCGCGGACCAGATTGTGTTATGTTGACCTTTATCCAGTTGTATCTGCTACATCCTACAAGTTATCACAACATCAACAATTAAAGAAACGCTCTACTTTTGTATGGAGGGAGCGAATTTAAAACTGTAAAGGTAAACTAAGCTGCCATGAACCCAACACGTATGTTTTCAGGAAACGAAAGAAAGCGTGACAATGTCGGCGGCGAAAAGTCATATATGCAGATTGGTTCGAATTCTGTTTTTTAAAATAAACTTCGAAAGGAGTGTAAGCTTGTTACGTTTTAACGAATTGCTTTGAACTTGGGTACTATTAAATAAAGATCATAGACATAAGTACGCGCTAAAGAACTCAAAGTAATCCATCGGCCGTGATAAATATTGCAATTGGGAGATACGTGTAATGCACTTATCAATTGAAATCCCGAACCCCCCCCCCGCACCCGGGCCAAGATGGGGATTTGACTTGACACAATTTCAAATCTTAACAAACCCCCACCCTTCTGGGGCATATTGACTGGTAAAACCCCCACCTTGGTGGGAAAACCTATGTTGTTCCCTGACTGACTATCAACATTTAGTTCAAATTCTCTACTTCTTTAGTGTACAAATTTAACTAGAGCCAAATACGATAACAGACCAGAACATAAGTATAATACAGGTATGTCAAGGATACCTGTACATGTATGCATCACGGAGCCAAACAACTGCACGAAATCCAGCGAGCCGCGAGCGACACCAGTGACCACGTGAAGAAATTGCCGTGAGGAAACTAGGCACGAGTCAAATCCCCACCTCGCTCCCTGACCTCGATGAATGTGTAAATGCAAATGCTGAGAAATCCCCCACCCCCACGGGCAAACCGTGCCTTCAAGTGCCATAAAAATCCCCCACATTCCCCCACCTTGGCCCGGGGTGTGGGGGGGGGGGTGGGTCGGGATTTCAATTGATAAGTGCATTACACGTATCTCCCAATTGCAATATTATCACGGCCGATGGATTACTTTGAGTTCTTTAGCGCGTACTTATGTCTATGATCTTTATTTAATAGTACCCAAGTTCAAAGCAATTCGTTAAAACGTAACAAGCTTACACTCCTTTCGAAGGTTTATTTTAAAAAACAGAATTCGAACCAATCTGCATATATGACTTTTCGCCGCCGACATTGTCACGCTTTCTTTCGTTTCCTGAAAACATACGTGTTGGGTCATGGCAGCTTAGTTTACCTTTACAGTTTTAAATTCGCTCCCTCCATACAAAAGTAGAGCGTTTCTTTAATTGTTGATGTTGTGATAACTTGTAGGATGTAGCAGATACAACTGGATAAAGGTCAACATAACACAATCTGGTCCGCGGTGAAACTCGCAAAGCGTCTGGTTTCCTCAAAGCAAAGCGACTCGAAAACATGAAGCGTTGTTGCTGCTATTCGTGCACCAGCACTCCGGATAATATTTTCAAAAGCTGCTTTCTCTTGTTTTCAGGTCTTTTTTACTCTATCAGTGTAGACGTTGTTTAATTGAGTGCTGGCCATTTGATTAAGTGTCCCGAGCATTTTGCGATTTCAGAACTCGCACTCGACTTGCTTTCCTAAATTACCTTGGAACTATTCAATTATAAAATAGACTGAAAAGCCCCAGTATCGCCTCTCCACCTCTTTACGGCTAAGGCTACTGGTAGTATCTAATTTAAAGCTCTGAGATGTCCTTAAGATGTTTTTGGGGGGGCTTCGAACAGTATTCTCTTCTCTCATAATCACTCTAAGTTTTCAGCGCGGCACGAGACTAACACAACCAGTGACGTCACTAGGCTGTTTTGGCCGCGCCAAGATGGCCGCCAATTTTGGGCTTAACCAGCCAACTTCGAACGGCTGAAAAAGCCGTTTTCGCTTACCGTATGCGAAAAAAAAGTCTGCAGTGTTTCCAAGTAAGGTTGAAACTTTATTACTAAGCAAAAATCACACATACGAAAATTTCGTTTCAGTGGCACTTTAAATCAGGGCCAATACAGTCCAATTAGCTAGGGCTGATTTGGTCCCTGGGCTGAAATGGGCCCTACCGTGGGCTGTAATAGCCTTTTGATGTAGCTTTTTTGGCCCAGATTACGCTCAAATGGTTCCAGGAAGGGCTGAATCAGACTTTGGCCAGCAGGGCCTTTGGGACAAAGTCCCAGCAGGGACTTGGGACTGAAACAGGTCTTTTCAGTTTTCAGTGCACCATGTGTACTTCTATAACTGGTGCATCCTTTAAAGATAAGCGGAATCACGTATTCAGCAAAAACTTTTGTCGGTTGCAATTTTTACTTTTCAGGTGTCAGTTGATGGTGTTAATATTGCTTCTATCATCTACAAGAGGCTCGCAAGTCAATGGCCGTAATAACCCAGGATCCGGTGCTATTTGGAGGCACTTTAAAAGGTAATATTGACCCATTTTCACAACACACTGATCAAGAACTTTGGGCAGTACTAGGAGAGGTACAATTGAAGCCTCTTGTGAAAGATTTGCCAGGACAGCTTGAGTTCAAGCTGAAAGAGTCTGGGACAAACCTGAGCGTTGGCGAGAGGCAGTTGGTGTGCTTGGCTCGTGCACTGGTTCAAAAGAGCAAGATCATCATCATGGATGAAGCTACCGCTAATGTGGATTTCAAGACTGATCGTCTGATCCAGGAAGTCATTCGTGACAAGTTTAAGGATTCCACAGTCATTACTATTGCTCATCGACTGAACACCATCATGGATTACGACAAGGTGCTGGTTCTTGATGGTGGACAAGTGGTAGAGTTTGACAAACCTGATGTGTTGATCAGAAAAGGTGGGCTGTTCGCTGAAATGATCAGAAGTCAGACACAAAGAGGTCTCGAAAGGGTGAAAATGACAGCATAGTGACCCAGTGCGTACTAACTGTTCCTAGGTTAATAATATAAATGCAGACCTTACAACTAACTAAACTATAAAAAGGCAAAGATGTATGGCGTGTCACAACTGGACAAAATATCAACGGATTTCACAAAAAAACTAAATGAGTTTTTAGATATAGTTATAATAAAATTTCCATATAACGCGCGCTATAATTGGCCGAATCAGCGTACTTCATAGTTCACCACTAGATCTTCTGATCACCTGACGCTATAGTGTTCATCCGCGGAAAGACACTATTAGCCCATGGTGCCCGTCCGAGAAAAATACCTGGATGATGGTACTCACCGTCAAAACTTTCTGTAAACAAGCAGGCTTACATTTTGAAAAAATTGGAATTGTATTAGTTGGGTGTTTGTTTGCTTTCTTTTCAAATTTCACACTTGACTTAAGGTGATTCCTCAGAAATAAAAATTACCGATGAATTTTTTTTTAAACTTTCTCTGAATGTTCCCTACAAAGCACTGTTTCGAAAAATAAAATTAAAAAATAGGTCACGATTCTCGCAAAAGAGATATGATTGGCCAATCTTGCCCCATTTATGCCTGTACTCGTGCTAATCTCGCGCGTTATTCATTGGTCCACGTTACATTTTGCGGTAGCTGAAAGTACAGTTTATCAAAGTAATGCTCGGAAGAAAACTTGACAAGAAGAAAGTATGGAACATATGGAACAACATCATATAAAATTTGTGGAAAAAATCGCACCATTTAAAACGAGGTGGACGAAATGCGTTAGTCGAGTCGATGTTTTCGTGGTCATAATTTACATTCTTGAGTAACGGTTTTGTGCACGCTTTCAGCTATATCTTTTTTTCCTTCCGATAAATTTTTTAAATTCTTCCTTAGATTAAAGAGGATAACATGGGCACTATTATTATGCAATAAAAACAATGATATTGGTCACCATACTCGTTTAAGAGAAAACGAGCTTTTATTGCGCTGTCAAGCCTTGCTTGTGGGAAATTTCTTACGTTTTTGCACGTGGACGCGCTCATTTGTGCGCGCTAATGACGCAAAAATCGTGCGCAGTAGGGATGCGCAATGCAATACTGAGGAATCACCTTAAATCGCTTTTATCTAAAAAAGATTAAAATGACTCAATATGGTTTTTGAACTGGCCCGTCGAAGAAAATTTAGTGGTAAACGATAAAGAAAATAGATTGTTTACGTCTCGGAACTATCGGTCTGATAGTCGCCTCTTGGAAATTCGATGTTCTTAAAACCAGTATATTAGCCCTTGAAGCAATATCAAGTTCCTGAGGTTCTGTTTAACCTTTGAATGGTTTTAGACTCAACCAAAGTAGTTTCAAAAAGTGTAATTACAAGCTGGAAAGAAGGTTCGTGCATGCGTTACACTTCTTAACGAGCTACGTTATTTTCATGGTAGATACTTTCCTCGGCAATAGTTCAGCGTCGACAAAGGAACGCGGTCGAATTCTGACAGTTATTTTAAAAAGGAATACTTTTTTAATGTCTGGTGTATATAATAAACACATTCAGTCTATGAGCTTAAAGAGCAGAGTTCATCCTTACAACTGGTACTTTGCATAGGAAAGCTTAGCCATAAGCAATGAGACTAAAGACAGTTTTCGAAAACAATAAACAAATGTTGTAACCTAATGAGGCAATTGCAATCCTTGATTATTTAACAGAGAGCATGAGCACGAACGTCTCTTGCTTTTACCCG
>JAHPZR010039687.1:25000-31675 GCA_019787425.1 Platygyra sinensis | reverse complement strand
GAACTACACTCACCAGGACGATCACACAATACGAATTTCCTGTTATTGATAATAATAATAATGATGATCAGTCGTTTATATAGCGCTTTTTCTGCGAGGGTTTGCGCCAGAATTTCTAAGTTCTAAAATCGATCGAGAGGCGAGAACCCGCGTATGATCCGGCCAAGGGAATCTCGGAATAAACTCAATGTTCCATTGCCACGTACACAAACTGTTATAAAAACAGTTTTAGCTATGATGACGCCATTCTTTGGAAGAGTCTGTCATGTGACGTGAGGGGACCAGAGTCCTCGAGGCAGTTTAAACGCCTACTCAAAAGAGATGTTTAAGGCACGGCATTCGTGGAAAGCAGCTTTTTAATAGTAATTATTTCTTTACTACTACTTAGCAGATTTTAGCTGACGAACTCTAGACTTGGTTTAAGTAAAGATCACTACTATATTACTAGATTATTACTACCACATGCGCCTCGCGTATGTTACATTGATATTTTTAGCCCGGGCAAGGGCTTATAATGACAATGATAAAAAACACTACAACTTAGTGACCCTCCCCTGGCGGGGCTTTTCAGTGACAATACAGGTAAATCAAGAAATATATTACAGGCTTGTAAAAACATTTTACCATAATAAGAGTCTGCTCGCGACGTTATTATATAAGTCTTCAGAAAGATTTGTGTTGGAAATCACGATCAACTAAGCGTATCTCGCAGTCAGTCAATGTGGCAGATAAGGACCAGTTAAGCCCAGACTTCGTGGGTGATTGAGCTAACTAATGTCATTCTAATGTATAGGTGAAAATTAAAGGGCTTAATGTGTACTGCCATGCATGTTAAAGATTTTGGTAAAAAGAAATAAAAACTTGACACTAGCTAAAAACATATATTGTTCTGAACGTTTCGGCTACTACTGTTGCCTTTTTTAGCAACGATAAAAATGAAATTGTCTAATCCGGGCGTCTTACTTGGTAGGGAGCTTAATTAAGGTGGCCGAACACAGTTTTGGCGCGCGCTCTTGCTAACGCGATTCAGCGCGCGCACAAGTATTGCATAAAAACAAACATGGCATAAATAGAGCGATCATTTTATTTGCTCAATGTCTGCGCTATCTGTACTATTTTTTTTCTTCACAAATGAACACAACGTATTGAATTATTGGTTTTACTCTTTTATTACAAAGGTATGTTAGAAAGGTAACGATGCAAAGAACTCAGCTCTGCTATTTGTTGCTAAAAGAATCCAGTTGAATGCAGCGCATGCGTAGTAAGTCGAAAAAAGTGCGATTGAGTGAAAAATTGACTTCTCGGAGGCGCTTATTTCTCGAGAACCCCTCATTAGAATTTCACGAAATTTGGCACACAAATACTTTATGAAATAAGTAACTGGAGGATTGAAAAAAAATTAAACTTTAACAAAGGAAATTCAAGATATGCCAGTGAACCTTCAAAGAGGGATAATTAAAGATCTGTTTGTTACATTATTATTAAAATAGCGCTAACTTGCGAGTATCGTTACAAGCTTGTTGCATGCAAATTATAAAGAAAATCTAATGACTAGATTTTCTGCAAATAAACAAAACCGATTTTAAACACCTGTTTATATTTGATCATGTTGCCATGGCAACGGTACATACGTCAGCTTAATTATCAAAAAGTTGAAGTTTGTGTTGTTAACTTGCTTGCTGCCATTTTTGGTGACCAAAGGATCAAGGGTTTTAGAGAAAAATGTAAATGAAACAGAGGTATCAAAAACTGTGTTCAGCCACCTTAAGCAAGCCATGACGACGACGGCAACCAGAAGGTCACTAAACAAAAAGTTTAATGAGCAAAACAACAGCTGTGCACGTGCGTTCTAAATCTTTGTATATTTCTTTGCCGTCCTCTGCAAAATTGGGGAACTTACGCACTGACGACTCCGACGCCAGGGACGACGCCTAGCAAAAAAATGGATTTAAATTTTACTCTCGAATTTCGTAACTAAGCCCGTTCAGAGCGAAAATTTGTCTAAAAACCTGTTCAAACTAAATATGTAATGCCAGCGATCAATTCCATAAGGAAATCCAAAATATTTGCCGTCGTGGCCTAGGTTTTGCAAATACGAAAAAATTGGTCATTTCACGTTGCTGTTTGGCAGAGAACGGCAACGAAATGTATCAAGAATTATAACGCACGTGCACAGCTATTGTTCTGTTCATTAAACCTTTTGTTTAGCGACGTTCCTGTTGCCGTTGCCGTCGTGTATTGCTTAAGTTCCCTAATAACGTGAAATGACCAAGTTCTGCGTTTTCTAGGGAACGTGGAAGACGACGGCGAATTTTTCATGTTTCCATTTGGAATTAAACGCCTCCATTGCATATTTAGCCTGAGCACGTTTTTAGAGCCACTGGTGTATCGAACAGATCTAGACAATGACGAATTTCACTGGTAAAATATCAATCCATTTTTTACTAGGCGGTGTCTATCCTCGCTGTCGTCGTCGTCCTTGCATACACTCCCTTTGAGGTGCGTGTAGAGGCGTGATTTAGGTCCCGTTAACACGGGTCCGGAAAAATTTTTGCACGGACGAATTTCTTTCCTGGACCGCCTGTTTGCATGGATCCGTGCAAATTTTGTTGCAGTGGTGTTTACACGGATCGGTGTAAAGTTTAGACCAGTCGCGGCATTTGATTCCAGGCCATAACCGCGCTATCTGAGCAAAAAGTTGCACGGTTCGGGTGTTTACACGAGTCCGTACAAATATGGAACCGTGCCGGTCAAAAAGTTGACCTGCTTTTTTCAGGTCCCAAACTTGCACACTTAAGCCGTTCAAAAATTCGTCCATTTCCGCCGGTCCCGTGTAAACGCAAGGTGGAACCGTGCAAGTTTTTGTCCGCCGGCGTGCAAAGATTTGTCCAGAACCGTGTAAACGGGGCCTTAGTTTTTATCATACATCCTGTATACATATACCAGGTAGGACGCCGTGAAACATTTGCATCTTTGCTGAAGAAGGCAACAATAGTGGCCGAATGAAACGTCCAGAAAAAGATATGTTTTTAGCCAGTGTCAGCTTTTTATTTCTTTTTACCAAAATCACGTATGCAAGTTAGCGGATTCAAGTTACGCCTTAGTACTTCTGACAGAAAAGTCACCTGTACCAAGTAATGTAAATAAAGGTAGCATTTAACCCACCAACCAGTTGCTGTCTTTTTAGTATAAGTTACGTTCCTGGTCACTTGGCTGTACGTCGTTATTTGCCACTTTTTAGTCTGGTATAAGTGCTGTATACTAGACGGCGGCCTCGGGTATTAAACATTTTCTTCAGCTATTTTTTCTCTTTCGCACTAATGTTCTGTTCTCCTATTTTGCCTGAAGTTGACCTAAGAGAGAGAATCCTTGTAGTTAGGAAAGAGGCTTCATTCCACACACGACAATTAAGGCTGTCGCTACACAAGTGAGATAATTACTAAATGGTATCATGGTTTAATACCTCAATTTCGGCCTGTAAAGACAAACTTTTGTGACGAAAAATTTGCCAACTAACAAATTTAAGTACACGGCAACGTCTACTAGGTTTATAGCTTCCCTTCAAACAGGTAGTAACATGATATGGCAAAGACTGAAATCTTTAGTTGCACGGCACACATTCTCTTTCGTACTGAAAACGATTAAAGCTCAGCAGGTGTTGGCGTCATGTATGCGTCTGTACTCTTTATTTTTATACAAATTAGCCAGTGAGCGCGAGATAAATTTTACAGCTGGTATAATATATCTATCTAACTAAAACTGTACGATTGATCTTCTACAGGCCATGCAAAGGGAATCTGAACATATAAGTAAATCTAAGCTGGAACGAAGTTGTATCCGTAGTATATGTAGAGGTTCGGCGACCCGAATGGCCGCCAACCGGAGCACCCGGCCTACCACCATAGCTTTCGGAACCGGTGAATTTCTTCTCTCATGGTGACCATGGTGTTAATGATATTAAAAGTGATGATGCCCTGAACAAGAACAAGCCAAATGAAATTAAAGCTACAGTCCCCAAAAAGACGTCATTGCTTCATTACCTTATATAGGTCTCCATAGTAGTCATATTACAAAGCGTCTAAAATCTTGTGTAAATCGTTTCTACGCTTTTGTTAATGTCAAAGTTACTTTTCAAAACACCCAGCGCATCAATCCTTCTTCCCAAACAAGGACCCTCTCAACCGCTCGAAATTATTCAAAGTCTTTTATAAAGCTAGTTGCTGGGACTGCAATGATTTTTCCACTGGGAAAACGAAACGAAGACTTCATGACTGGAAAACGGAACCTTTCACCGTTCTTTCGAAACATGGTCAATCTTTTACCGTGTTGCATTCTCTTCCCCATATGCCTCGCTCGTTTTGGTCAGCGCCGGCCGAGAATCGCGACCTCTGGTAAGGTGTGACACCAGAAGTGATTCATAGACTTCTCCTCACTCTGCGCATGCTCAGAGTCAAGTCTGACAAATCTGATTGGCTGAGTGTGAAACGAATTCGCTGCGCATGCTCAAAAAGTCGGACTCGGTCAGAGGTCGAGATTCTTGGTACTGACTAAAAGGAGCGCGGCCTCTGGGGACGAGGATGCTGCTTGTGCTGATCACGTTAAAACGACTGGTCACAACATCAAATGGGACCATTTTGACACCTTAGCATTTTAAAGTGCACCTAACACCAAAAACATTTTTTTTGGCTAAAATAATAAAGCTTATTTTGTGGAGTAATTTGGCGCAAAAATGTTTTGATTTGGTTAAATCCTCGAGTTTTTATGCCCCGTCAAAGTACGTCCAAATGCCGCCATTCTGGTTCGCGAGCGAGTTTAACGAGGCATGGGTCGAGGGCCGTATGTGACGTCAAATCCAGAACACGATGATTCTGTACATATTTACTTGGTTTTGTGGGAAAGGCTGAGAAAGTAGTTCGAAAAATTGCCAGCCAGGAGCATTGTAAGGGGGATGTAGCTACTCAACAAACTTACAGGAGGTATTACGCCTCACGTCAGGCCGATTTTATTTAGAGATGATCGACTTGAAGCGAAGAAACGTAGAAAGCGATGGGTCGATTTCGTGAAAGCGAAACGTGCAAGCACAGGTCACCCAAGCGTAATATAAGGGTTTGTATGGTGAACTGTGGCTGAAATATAACAGTTTGTATGGAGATCAGGAAATGACATTTCAGTCGTTCAATGTATGGGTTATTTACTAAATAAATACTCTTGAACATCAAATATTGTCATTTTTTCTCATCCTGGAGAGTTTAAACGAGATTTGAGCGATTTTTGATATATTTGCCCTACAGTGTTATAATAAGAGACAAGGTAGGAAACTTCGGCCAGTTTGACGACAAAACACTCTTCGGAAACGAGTCAAATTTGCACACAAAAATAGCATTTACTCACAATATTTTTCGATGAACTCACAATTTATGACCTGTAGTTTCTCTCTCTGCAGTCTAATTAAGTACACCTTCGGTGTTCAGCGTCCTAGCTGAACAAAAAGTTGAAATATGACGGCCAAAATAGCGGAAAATGATGCGCGGACCTCCCAAGTTGATCAGTTTGCTGTCGTCATCACGCGGCCGAGACTGGGAATGTGATCAATTGTCACCTCACGGGTGGAGGGTACGAAAACTTTTTGATCTTACAAACTTTGTCTCACACGTCTCCCGTAAGGAGTACTTTTGTCAGTTTAATTTTTAAATCGCTTTTAGGAGAGAATTGTAAAAAGTCCATAAACCAGATTGTAAGGCGGGTTCTAGAAAACTCAAAAGGTAATTAGATTAATTTTTACGGTCTTCATGTCATGTAGAAACCGTGCGACACTGATGATCAAATCTATTATTTTACCACAATTCCTGCTAATTTGCCGTTGTCGAGTCCATATCACGCTGCTCACGTCAATGTATCGCGCAATGCTTTTCTCAGCTCGCGCTCTGAAAACATTTTCTTTGACGTTGATACAAACAACAAACAAAAACAAAATTTTATTGTGGTCGATGGTAAGAAACAAATCGAAATGTGGTTTATCGCGGTCTGTACTCTTATCGGCAATAAGTACGCGTCATTATTTTCTCAAACATTTTTTCTCATTTTTCTGCATGTTGTGCGAGTTTGCAAAAGTTATTAAAGGAAAGTCTGACGCGTACAAGTAGCTCATTTGCATAATGCTGCGCGTGCACTTTCAAGTCCGAGTCAATGTTTTCAATTACCAAGAAATCTTGACAAAGGTTTCTTTCGATATTGCGCCTCGTGAGTCCACAACATTTTGACCATTGTAATGATTCGTATCGTTGTAGATAAGAGTACAGACCACACTAAACCACATTCAATTTGCTAAATAGACGTGACAAGAGCTCTACTGACGAGCAGACGTGTGAGACAAAGTTTGTAAGATCAAAAAGTTTTCGTACCCTCCACCTGTGAGGTGATAATTGATCACATTCCCAGTCTCGGCCGCGTGATGACGACAGCAAACTGATCAACTTGGGAGGTCCGCGCATCATTTTCCGCTATTTTGGCCGTCATATTTCAACTTTTTGTTCAGCTAGGACGCTGAACACCGAAGGTGTACTTAATTAGACTGCAGAGAGAGAAACTACAGGTCATAAATTGTGAGTTCATCGAAAAATATTGTGAGTAAATGCTATTTTTGTGTGCAAATTTGACTCGTTTCCGAAGAGTGTT
>JAHPZR010039687.1:10000-22500 GCA_019787425.1 Platygyra sinensis | reverse complement strand
AGCACGACAGGCAGTTCAGCCGCCACGTTTCTTGTTGACATGATATGTACCCAGAACCCGGCCTACTGGCATCCTAAAATTCCCATCAAATGATACGCTTCAGTCTATTTCGTTTCCTAAGGGGAAAAAAGTGCAGTTCCATTTGTCCAAAAAAAACTACCGAAAATGCCATTCAAATGGTAAACGCTCCTTCTTTACGTCATGCTAGTGGGCCATGATTGGTGGATTTCGATCCGATCTGTCGATAACACGCAAGACTGACGGAAATTTTGGAAACGTTTCCGCGGGTGTTTTTTCAACGAAAACGGTGGTAATATGTACTTGCACTGTATGGAAAATTCCCTTTGCTGGTCCTCAATAAATAAACTAATATCAAGTATAAAACTAAGCTTCCATACATTCTGGGCACAAATTGCGTCAATTTTTGACGGGTTTGTGGTTTTATTTCGTTTGTGCAATTTGTTGTTGTTTTTTTTCGATTTCCCTATGGTCTTCGTTCCCTTTTTAACTGATTCATAGAACAAAGCAAGGACGGTGACTCTAAGCGACGTCATCCCACAAATCGCTTTCGCTCCACAAAGTGCAGAATCGCCATAAGATCAGGAATATTCCCTCTTTCGCTTAGTCCGTTGAGCGTGACATGAGGAAAAAAATGCTCGCGCGAAGTTTTTTCCTCAAGGTTTTCTAATGCGTCACGCACGAAGGACTAAATGAAAGAGAGGCTACTCGTAGTCTAATACCCACAAAAACACAACTACCATAAAAGCCAGATAAATTAACCATCGCATCAACTCATCACGGCAACCGTACTGTGCTGTGAATATCAAAAACTATTCGGTTTTCTGTGACCTTTCCATGTGCGCGGCTTTCTTGACGTGATCGCGGTCCCACTCCAACAGCCATTTGGAATTACATTTTGTACACCAAGAGTAGAAAGTGTACTTGATACGTGTGGCATTAATTACAAGTGAAGTTTATTTATACGTTGCAAAAAAGCTTTACTTGGTCTACTTGAGCATATTAAGGACTAAACTAATTAATGGAGTTTCCCTAACAAAGTCTATAACACGCCAACAGTCACATACCGAGCTGGCGCGACCTGTGCATTACAAACTCTCCGAAATATACACCTGAATATAAATAAACACTAATTTGTCAAAAGTCAGAAGTAAATGCAAAAACGAGAATAAGAAAAAAAAGTACTCAGTCTGCACAGTCTGCGGTCTGCAGTCTGCAGTCTGCAGTCTGCAGTCTGCGTGGTCTGCGTTTTGGGGTGACCGTGTCTTCAGCGATATAATAAATAGACCTTTTTCGCTTGTACATTTTGTTTTCCCAATACAGATCATGTGATGATACTCAGGAAATTTGATCCTTTGTTTTGTTCATTACAAAGGGTACATGCAAGCATGAATATGTCTACATGTACTCTTTTTAATGAACAAGACTAAGGACCAAATCTCCTGAGTGTCATCACATGATCTGTATTGGGAAAACAAAAATGTACAAGCGAAAAAGGTCTATTTCAGAGTCTTCTGAGTCAATATTCATTTCGGAATCCGACGAAGTAGAAGACATTGATACTAAAAACAGGAATATATTGACTGTGGACTCCCGGCGAAAAACTTGTGCGGCGAAATCGCTACTGCACTCGTAGAAAATATAAGACCTGCTGGGACAGCCGAAGCGTTCGTTCTCGATTTGACGTCACAGCTTACACTCTCCCCAGATTCCCCATGCGCGGTCGCGAACCATTGGAAACTCGGCTTTGACGGGGCATAAAAATTCGAGGATTTAACCAAATCAAAATATTTTTTCGCCAAATTACTCCACAAAATAAGCCTTATTATTTTAGCGAAAAAACAATTTTGGTATTAGGTGCACTTTACGGTTAATGAAACCTTGTTTATTCAGGAGTTGCAGCCAGCATTGAACGCCAATGTCAGCAGTGGAAAGCTTTTAAGTAAGCCTTTTTATTGTGTCACTTAACAGACAGTTATTGTTTGAATTGCGGTCTAAAATTTCTACTGCAGATGTTTTCTGTCTAGGCTCGAGACCCGTATTGTTATTTTGAAAATGCATGTTTACTATTGTGCATGCCAAACGTCAAGTTCATAAAACGCATGTTTTTACGGGTCGGTACAGGACATGGACCGATTTATTGATTTTTTTCTACAAAGAAACCATTTCTATTCGTGCCAACGCACAGCCAGCTAAGAGGTACAGGTGAATTTGGAAATATAAGAATACACATTTATTAGATCTCACTGTCAATTGGACAATCATTTTCGACTTCCGATATTCGTCATTACAAACAGATCAAATCTGTTTATTTGTAATCTACCATCACCAGGCCTGATCCATCAGACCGGCACAACCAAACATGATTTGGGCAATGATGTCTTCGTTTCTCCTTACAGTGTTGGGGGTTAATGGAGATTGTTTAACAGGAAAATGTCAAAGAATCTCCCTCAACGTGTACCGAGATGCCGTACAAGACACAGAGTTTGTTGGTCATGTATTTCACAATTCTGTCACGTTAAACCCAGTTCAGTGCTACACCTGGTGCATACAGGACTGTCGGTGTTTGTCTTTTAACTACAAGGAAAACAACGACCATAAATACTGCGAGTTGAATGAAGGAAATCATTTTACCAACAAAAGCTCTCTCAAACACTCTCCTGGATCACGTAATTACATCCTACGGAGGGATTACGGCTCGGAGGTAATGTAAAGTTCTTTGCTATTTACGTACTGGTATTGAACTAAAAACATCTCATTCCCTTGCTATTTGATAATTTCAAATCTTTAATCGAACAAAAGGATGCCACGAACGTCACTAGCTTTTAGGAGGGGGCGTTAGGATTTTCGGTTTTGCGGATTGGCCAATGTTTGGTTCGGTCTTTTGGCTTTCGCACTTGAAAACTGCGGTTTTTTCGGTTTTGAAGTCTTCTTCGGTTTGCGGGTTTTCTCGAATTTAGTCTTTGGTTTGCGGTTTTTGTCAACAATGATAGCCGTTTTCGGGTTTTTTGTCCCGTGCATTTGACGCATTTTCTGCATGGTTTTGCCAAGGACGTTACATCTCGCAGTCGCGCTAAAACCGGCGTAATTCAAAGGCCCATTTATATAGCGTTCCACCCTTTCTTTTAGAGGAATGGATGACAAGCCTAGTCTGTTTATCAGCTGCTATTTGGGTAGTAACGGAAAAGCTCAAGATAACATCAAAGCAAAGGACTATTTCTCAAATATCAAGCGGCGGGACAATCTTGTAGACTTTGATCTTTAGACTGGACCATTGAGGTCTAGAAGCTCAATGCCTTTTCGTCGCAAGAGTACCATTGCGCTCACAGTGCCCGCTTCGTTCGCTTGGAATAAAAGCAAAAAGAGACTGTGTTTGTTGTAAAATAGTAAAAAGTGAAGTAGTTTTCACAAATGAATAAACATGGTAAACGTAGTTTGACTGTAAAATGCGGCCTGCGACTGTACCGAACACAAATGAAAATTCTGACAATGGCAATCAAAAGGCAACTTCAGAATATGGTGTTTCTTTCAAACAAAAACCACCTACAATCATTTTATTGTGCAATTTAACTAATTCTAGCTCCCCATCTGCTATAGGTGCGTTGAGGGCGATTTACAAAAATAATAAGCAAATGTTTAAAACTGCAATGAGTCAAGCCGACCGGTTAGCTCAGTTGGTAGAGCACCGGACTGCTGTGGCGGGAGGTGGTGGGTTCAAACCTCGGCTGGACCAACACTCAGGGTCTTTAAATAACTGAGGAGAACGTGCTGCCTTTGTAATGACACCTGCAAATGGTTAGACGTTCAAGTCTTCTTGGACAAGGACTATAAACCGTAGGCCCGTCTCCTGCATCTTCAGTGTCACATGGTTAGCAGGGGACGTTAAAGAACCCACACACTGTTCGATAAGAGTAGGGGACGTAGTTCCCGGTGTTGTGGTCTATCTTCGTCATTCACATCATCACTCATCATGGGTTGGGAAGGGATCAGTGGGCTCATAAATGGACTGATAGCGGCTGCCAGCGGCGCCATTGTATGTTGACGTCCGGGCCCACTGCAATATGTAAAGGGGATATGTATCTTTGTCCTCTCACTCGCGACATTACATTACACATTACAAGCTGCACTAACGAGGGACAAGGGAATACACAGAAAGAACTTTGGGCAAGAAAAACAATTTAAAAAAAATAATAATAATTTAATATGAAACATTGAGATTTAATATTAAACCTTGAGATAAATATTAAACATTGAGATTTAATATTAAACATTGAAAATTTAATATTAAACATTGAGATTCTGAAGCTTTACCAAAGCTTTGTCAGTGAGAGCTTTAATTTCGGTTTTAGACGAATTTATTGCGGTTTTGCGGTCTTCGGCGATTTTGTGGGCGGTTTTGCGGTTTCTAATAGGCCCTAACGCCTCCCTCTTTAGATATAATACTATGCTTCCTAACAGCGGACGCTTAAAGTAGTTTATTGGCAAAACAAGTATGTATGTGAAGTATATATGAAATAATTCATATTTGTACTGCGGTTTTAGATGTAACTGAAGAGTGATCATCGCAGTAAATTTTCCAATTTAAGCAACTGGAAAGAAGAAGCCCTGATTTTTTTCAGGCCTCTTCTTTCCAGTTGCTTAAATTGGAAAATTTACTGCGATGATCACTCTTCACTTACAAGTATGTATGTTGGATACATTCATTGCCTAAATATGAGGAACGAGAAGTCCTTCTTGGTGGATGTTGTTTCGAACCCTTACAATTTCGTAATTGGGATAACATTTCCGAAGATATCTCTAAAATCGTTTTTACTAGACCATATTGAAATAGTTAAATTTTGCAGCGCTTAGTTAACTGCTAATAAATTTTCTTTGTTACTGAATTATTTCCGGTAACCTATCATGACATTGTCGAAAACGGCCTTCTCCACTTATAGGCCTACAAATCCAACCAGTAACTGATCCAAGCAACAATTTCTGTGCTCTGATTGGCTAAGAACATGTCAATTAATCCCAAATACGAGCCAAATTGTATCAGTTGAAAACCGTGAAATATATATGACAACCTGAGGAAAATTGAGACCGGACAGGCTGTACCATTTCAAAGTTCACTAAATTACGAAACAAGTTGTCACAAAATTTGTATAAAGCGAAATAAACACAAAAGCGTTGAGGATAAAAAACCATAAACTTAAGCTTGAAGCGAAATATGCTGAGGCCAGTCGCCACGGCGCTGCATAATCCCAGTTAAAATATAATTTATTACTTTAAGCATAAAACACGAAGAAGAACCCAACAAGACGTCTAAGAAGCTATCGCATCTTACTTTTGAGGACAAAAGGTGCAGCATTCTATATTTGCGAAAGAAAAAGGCGTAGGAACTCTTGAAGATTAGGTAAGATCGTTCACCAACAAAGTGCAGTAAGAGCTGTAGGAGGCAAGTCTAACCTGTACAAGTGCAATGAGGAAGCTAGAGTGCGAAGTGAGAAACAAAATTGAAACACAACAAAGCCAATAACTAAACAACATAAATTACAAAAACTACAAAACAATGGAGCCCGTGTTTTCACCTATCCACACAATGACTTCTTGACTGAAAAAATCTAACAAGCCAGCAGCAAATTCAAAGACCTACGATATTTTATAACTCTCTGTAAGGGTTTCCGAAGAATATCTAAGTCCTAAATTCGATAAGCGGGAGACCGCGTATAATCTAAGGGACTCTGAGAATAAAGTCAATTACTGCGCACAAACTTTTATAAAAAAGAGCTTTAGCCACAGTGGCGCTAGTCTTTGGAACAGTCTTCCTTGTGACGTAAAGGAAAGAGAGTCCCTGAAGCAGTTTAAACGCCTACTCAAAAGAGATGTATAAGGCAAGGCACTCGTGAAAAGCAGCTGTTACCATGGTACCATAGCAACAGCATTTCGATGTCTTGACAGTTTAGCAGACGTATGTGCCGTTGTCGTGGTGAGGTTGCCTTGGTACCATAAATGGCTATAAACAGGAAAATTTAGTCACGCAAAAGGCACAACATTTAGTCACGTAAAAGACACAGAAAAGTAGTCATATGAAAGGCAAGGAGCTAAAAATGTTTTGTCTTGGTGATTGTTTGGTATATTTGTGAGAGAAAATTTTGATGGTCTCCACCAGAAGCACGACGGTGTCGCGTCCTGTGTTGGTGACTTCACGTGCATCAATGGTTGCTGTAGGAACAATCCGTGTCTGAATGGAGGAACCTGTAATGAGATCTGTGAACGCACCAGTGTTCGGTACAACTGCTCTTGTCCAGAACCGTTTGTTGGAAAACACTGCGAGATTCGTCAGCCGAGAAGTTGTCAAGACTACAAAGCAGCTGGGGTGAACAAGTCTGGATTGTAGAAAATTATCGACAATACCAATCAAATCCTGCAAGTGTTCTGTGATTTTAATTCAGAGCCTGGGTTTGCCTGGAATTTGGTCGAGTCGTTTAGCTTGTCCAACAAGCACCTTTTTAAGGTAATATCCTAAATGAATTAGAAGAGAATCTTCTGTTTGATTTATAACTTAAAACTTAAATGCCTCTTAAAACACGTTACTGTACAGGGGTAACATGCGAGGAATTTTCTCAGTCAAAAGAAATTGTGAATCAGTCAGTCCACAAACCCTGAACTTTCTCGGATCCGAGAAAGTTCAGGGTTTGTGGACTGACTGATTCACAATTTCTTTTGACTGAGAAAATTCCTCGCATGTTACCCCTGTACAGTAACGTGTTTTAAGAGGCATTTAAGTTTTAAGTTATAAATCAAACAGAAGATTCTCTTCTAATTCATTTAGGATATTACCTTAAAAAGGTGCTTGTTGGACAAGCTAAACGACTCGACCAAATTCCAGGCAAACCCAGGCTCTGAATTAAAATCACAGAACACTTGCAGGATTTGATTGGTATTGTCGATAATTTTCTACAATCCAGACTTGTTCACCCCAGCTGCTTTGTAGTCTTGACAACTTCTCGGCTGACGAATCTCGCAGTGTTTTCCAACAAACGGTTCTGGACAAGAGCAGTTGTACCGAACACTGGTGCGTTCACAGATCTCATTACAGGTTCCTCCATTCAGACACGGATTGTTCCTACAGCAACCATTGATGCACGTGAAGTCACCAACACAGGACGCGACACCGTCGTGCTTCTGGTGGAGACCATCAAAATTTTCTCTCACAAATATACCAAACAATCACCAAGACAAAACATTTTTAGCTCCTTGCCTTTCATATGACTACTTTTCTGTGTCTTTTACGTGACTAAATGTTGTGCCTTTTGCGTGACTAAATTTTCCTGTTTATAGCCATTTATGGTACCAAGGCAACCTCACCACGACAACGGCACATACGTCTGCTAAACTGTCAAGACATCGAAATGCTGTTGCTATGGTACCATGGTAACAGCTGCTTTTCACGAGTGCCTTGCCTTATACATCTCTTTTGAGTAGGCGTTTAAACTGCTTCAGGGACTCTCTTTCCTTTACGTCACAAGGAAGACTGTTCCAAAGACTAGCGCCACTGTGGCTAAAGCTCTTTTTTATAAAAGTTTGTGCGCAGTAATTGACTTTATTCTCAGAGTCCCTTAGATTATACGCGGTCTCCCGCTTATCGAATTTAGGACTTAGATATTCTTCGGAAACCCTTACAGAGAGTTATAAAATATCGTAGGTCTTTGAATTTGCTGCTGGCTTGTTAGATTTTTTCAGTCAAGAAGTCATTGTGTGGATAGGTGAAAACACGGGCTCCATTGTTTTGTAGTTTTTGTAATTTATGTTGTTTAGTTATTGGCTTTGTTGTGTTTCAATTTTGTTTCTCACTTCGCACTCTAGCTTCCTCATTGCACTTGTACAGGTTAGACTTGCCTCCTACAGCTCTTACTGCACTTTGTTGGTGAACGATCTTACCTAATCTTCAAGAGTTCCTACGCCTTTTTCTTTCGCAAATATAGAATGCTGCACCTTTTGTCCTCAAAAGTAAGATGCGATAGCTTCTTAGACGTCTTGTTGGGTTCTTCTTCGTGTTTTATGCTTAAAGTAATAAATTATATTTTAACTGGGATTATGCAGCGCCGTGGCGACTGGCCTCAGCATATTTCGCTTCAAGCTTAAGTTTATGGTTTTTTATCCTCAACGCTTTTGTGTTTATTTCGCTTTATACAAATTTTGTGACAACTTGTTTCGTAATTTAGTGAACTTTGAAATGGTACAGCCTGTCCGGTCTCAATTTTCCTCAGGTTGTCATATATATTTCACGGTTTTCAACTGATACAATTTGGCTCGTATTTGGGATTAATTGACATGTTCTTAGCCAATCAGAGCACAGAAATTGTTGCTTGGATCAGTTACTGGTTGGATTTGTAGGCCTATAAGTGGAGAAGGCCGTTTTCGACAATGTCATGATAGGTTACCGGAAATAATTCAGTAACAAAGAAAATTTATTAGCAGTTAACTAAGCGCTGCAAAATTTAACTATTTCAATATGGTCTAGTAAAAACGATTTTAGAGATATCTTCGGAAATGTTATCCCAATTACGAAATTGTAAGGGTTCGAAACAACATCCACCAAGAAGGACTTCTCGTTCCTCATATTTAGGCAATGAATGTATCCAACATACATACTTGTAAGTGAAGAGTGATCATCGCAGTAAATTTTCCAATTTAAGCAACTGGAAAGAAGAGGCCTGAAAAAAATCAGGGCTTCTTCTTTCCAGTTGCTTAAATTGGAAAATTTACTGCGATGATCACTCTTCAGTTACATCTAAAACCGCAGTACAAATATGAATTATTTCATATATACTTCACATACATACTTGTTTTGCCAATAAACTACTTTAAGCGTCCGCTGTTAGGAAGCATAGTATTATATCTAAAGAGGGAGGCGTTAGGGCCTATTAGAAACCGCAAAACCGCCCACAAAATCGCCGAAGACCGCAAAACCGCAATAAATTCGTCTAAAACCGAAATTAAAGCTCTCACTGACAAAGCTTTGGTAAAGCTTCAGAATCTCAATGTTTAATATTAAATTTTCAATGTTTAATATTAAATCTCAATGTTTAATATTTATCTCAAGGTTTAATATTAAATCTCAATGTTTCATATTAAATTATTATTATTTTTTTAAAATTGTTTTTCTTGCCCAAAGTTCTTTCTGTGTATTCCCTTGTCCCTCGTTAGTGCAGCTTGTAATGTGTAATGTAATGTCGCGAGTGAGAGGACAAAGATACATATCCCCTTTACATATTGCAGTGGGCCCGGACGTCAACATACAATGGCGCCGCTGGCAGCCGCTATCAGTCCATTTATGAGCCCACTGATCCCTTCCCAACCCATGATGAGTGATGATGTGAATGACGAAGATAGACCACAACACCGGAACTACGTCCCCTACTCTTATCGAACAGTGTGTGGGTTCTTTAACGTCCCCTGCTAACCATGTGACACTGAAGATGCAGGAGACGGGCCTACGGTTTATAGTCCTTGTCCAAGAAGACTTGAACGTCTAACCATTTGCAGGTGTCATTACAAAGGCAGCACGTTCTCCTCAGTTATTTAAAGACCCTGAGTGTTGGTCCAGCCGAGGTTTGAACCCACCACCTCCCGCCACAGCAGTCCGGTGCTCTACCAACTGAGCTAACCGGTCGGCTTGACTCATTGCAGTTTTAAACATTTGCTTATTATTTTTGTAAATCGCCTCAACGCACCTATAGCAGATGGGGAGCTAGAATTAGTTAAATTGCACAATAAAATGATTGTAGGTGGTTTTTGTTTGAAAGAAACACCATATTCTGAAGTTGCCTTTTGATTGCCATTGTCAGAATTTTCATTTGTGTTCGTACAGTCGCAGCCGCATTTTACAGTCAAACTACGTTTACCATGTTTATTCATTTGTGAAAACTACTTCACTTTTTACTATTTTACAACAAACACAGTCTCTTTTTGCTTTTATTCCAAGCGAACGAAGCGGAGCAGTGAGCGCAATGGTACTCTTGCGACGAAAAGGGCATTGAGCTCTAGACCTCAATGGTCCAGTCTAAAGATCAAAGTCTACAAGATTGTCCCGCCGCTTGATATTTGAGAAATAGTCCTTTGCTTTGATGTTATCTTGAGCTTTTCCGTTACTACCCAAATAGCAGCTGATAAACAGACTAGGCTTGTCATCCATTCCTCTAAAAGAAAGGGTGGAACGCTATATAAATGGGCCTTTGAATTACGCCGGTTTTAGCGCGACTGCGAGATGTAACGTCCTTGGCAAAACCATGCAGAAAATGCGTCAAATGCACGGGACAAAAAAACCGAAAACGGCTATCATTGTTGACAAAAACCGCAAAACCAAAGACTAAATTCGAGAAAACCCGCAAACCGAAGAAGACTTCAAACCGAAAAACCGCAGTTTTCAAGTGCGAAAAGCCAAAAGACCGAACCAAACATTGGCCAAATCCGCAAAACCGAAAATCCTAACGCCCCCCTCCTAAAAGCTAGTGACGTTCGTGCATCCTTTTGTTCGATTAAAGATTTGAAATTATCAAACAGCAAGGGAATGAGATGTTTTTAGTTCAATACCAGTACGTAAATAGCAAAGAACTTTACATTACCTCCGAGCCGTAATCCCTCCGTAGGATGTAATACGTGATCCAGGAGAGTGTTTGAGAGAGCTTTTGTTGGTAAAAGTGATTTCCTTCATTCAACTCGCAGTATTTATGGTCGTTGTTTTCCTTGTAGTTAAAAGACAAACACCGACAGTCCTGTATGCACCAGGTGTAGCACTGAACTGGGTTTAACGTGACAGAATTGTGAAATACATGACCAACAAACTCTGTGTCTTGTACGGCATCTCGGTACACGTTGAGGGAGATTCTTTGACATTTTCCTGTTAAACAATCTCCATTAACCCCCAACACTGTAAGGAGAAACGAAGACATCATTGCCCAAATCATGTTTGGTTGTGCCGGTCTGATGGATCAGGCCTGGTGATGGTAGATTACAAATAAACAGATTTGATCTGTTTGTAATGACGAATATCGGAAGTCGAAAATGATTGTCCAATTGACAGTGAGATCTAATAAATGTGTATTCTTATATTTCCAAATTCACCTGTACCTCTTAGCTGGCTGTGCGTTGGCACGAATAGAAATGGTTTCTTTGTAGAAAAAAATCAATAAATCGGTCCATGTCCTGTACCGACCCGTAAAAACATGCGTTTTATGAACTTGACGTTTGGCATGCACAATAGTAAACATGCATTTTCAAAATAACAATACGGGTCTCGAGCCTAGACAGAAAACATCTGCAGTAGAAATTTTAGACCGCAATTCAAACAATAACTGTCTGTTAAGTGACACAATAAAAAGGCTTACTTAAAAGCTTTCCACTGCTGACATTGGCGTTCAATGCTGGCTGCAACTCCTGAATAAACAAGGTTTCATTAACCGTAAAGTGCACCTAATACCAAAATTGTTTTTTCGCTAAAATAATAAGGCTTATTTTGTGGAGTAATTTGGCGAAAAAATATTTTGATTTGGTTAAATCCTCGAATTTTTATGCCCCGTCAAAGCCGAGTTTCCAATGGTTCGCGACCGCGCATGGGGAATCTGGGGAGAGTGTAAGCTGTGACGTCAAATCGAGAACGAACGCTTCGGCTGTCCCAGCAGGTCTTATATTTTCTACGAGTGCAGTAGCGATTTCGCCGCACAAGTTTTTCGCCGGGAGTCCACAGTCAATATATTCCTGTTTTTAGTATCAATGTCTTCTACTTCGTCGGATTCCGAAATGAATATTGACTCAGAAGACTCTGAAATAGACCTTTTTCGCTTGTACATTTTTGTTTTCCCAATACAGATCATGTGATGACACTCAGGAGATTTGGTCCTTAGTCTTGTTCATTAAAAAGAGTACATGTAGACATATTCATGCTTGCATGTACCCTTTGTAATGAACAAAACAAAGGATCAAATTTCCTGAGTATCATCACATGATCTGTATTGGGAAAACAAAATGTACAAGCGAAAAAGGTCTATTTATTATATCGCTGAAGACACGGTCACCCCAAAACGCAGACCACGCAGACTGCAGACTGCAGACTGCAGACTGCAGACCGCAGACTGTGCAGACTGAGTACTTTTTTTTCTTATTCTCGTTTTTGCATTTACTTCTGACTTTTGACAAATTAGTGTTTATTTATATTCAGGTGTATATTTCGGAGAGTTTGTAATGCACAGGTCGCGCCAGCTCGGTATGTGACTGTTGGCGTGTTATAGACTTTGTTAGGGAAACTCCATTAATTAGTTTAGTCCTTAATATGCTCAAGTAGACCAAGTAAAGCTTTTTTGCAACGTATAAATAAACTTCACTTGTAATTAATGCCACACGTATCAAGTACACTTTCTACTCTTGGTGTACAAAATGTAATTCCAAATGGCTGTTGGAGTGGGACCGCGATCACGTCAAGAAAGCCGCGCACATGGAAA
>JAHPZR010039687.1:0-5000 GCA_019787425.1 Platygyra sinensis | reverse complement strand
AAGTCGATCATCTCTAAATAAAATCGGCCTGACGTGAGGCGTAATACCTCCTGTAAGTTTGTTGAGTAGCTACATCCCCCTTACAATGCTCCTGGCTGGCAATTTTTCGAACTACTTTCTCAGCCTTTCCCACAAAACCAAGTAAATATGTACAGAATCATCGTGTTCTGGATTTGACGTCACATACGGCCCTCGACCCATGCCTCGTTAAACTCGCTCGCGAACCAGAATGGCGGCATTTGGACGTACTTTGACGGGGCATAAAAACTCGAGGATTTAACCAAATCAAAACATTTTTGCGCCAAATTACTCCACAAAATAAGCTTTATTATTTTAGCCAAAAAAAATGTTTTTGGTGTTAGGTGCACTTTAAAATGCTAAGGTGTCAAAATGGTCCCATTTGATGTTGTGACCAGTCGTTTTAACGTGATCAGCACAAGCAGCATCCTCGTCCCCAGAGGCCGCGCTCCTTTTAGTCAGTACCAAGAATCTCGACCTCTGACCGAGTCCGACTTTTTGAGCATGCGCAGCGAATTCGTTTCACACTCAGCCAATCAGATTTGTCAGACTTGACTCTGAGCATGCGCAGAGTGAGGAGAAGTCTATGAATCACTTCTGGTGTCACACCTTACCAGAGGTCGCGATTCTCGGCCGGCGCTGACCAAAACGAGCGAGGCATATGGGGAAGAGAATGCAACACGGTAAAAGATTGACCATGTTTCGAAAGAACGGTGAAAGGTTCCGTTTTCCAGTCATGAAGTCTTCGTTTCGTTTTCCCAGTGGAAAAATCATTGCAGTCCCAGCAACTAGCTTTATAAAAGACTTTGAATAATTTCGAGCGGTTGAGAGGGTCCTTGTTTGGGAAGAAGGATTGATGCGCTGGGTGTTTTGAAAAGTAACTTTGACATTAACAAAAGCGTAGAAACGATTTACACAAGATTTTAGACGCTTTGTAATATGACTACTATGGAGACCTATATAAGGTAATGAAGCAATGACGTCTTTTTGGGGACTGTAGCTTAATTTCATTTGGCTTGTTCTTGTTCAGGGCATCATCACTTTTAATATCATTAACACCATGGTCACCATGAGAGAAGAAATTCACCGGTTCCGAAAGCTATGGTGGTAGGCCGGGTGCTCCGGTTGGCGGCCATTCGGGTCGCCGAACCTCTACATATACTACGGATACAACTTCGTTCCAGCTTAGATTTACTTATATGTTCAGATTCCCTTTGCATGGCCTGTAGAAGATCAATCGTACAGTTTTAGTTAGATAGATATATTATACCAGCTGTAAAATTTATCTCGCGCTCACTGGCTAATTTGTATAAAAATAAAGAGTACAGACGCATACATGACGCCAACACCTGCTGAGCTTTAATCGTTTTCAGTACGAAAGAGAATGTGTGCCGTGCAACTAAAGATTTCAGTCTTTGCCATATCATGTTACTACCTGTTTGAAGGGAAGCTATAAACCTAGTAGACGTTGCCGTGTACTTAAATTTGTTAGTTGGCAAATTTTTCGTCACAAAAGTTTGTCTTTACAGGCCGAAATTGAGGTATTAAACCATGATACCATTTAGTAATTATCTCACTTGTGTAGCGACAGCCTTAATTGTCGTGTGTGGAATGAAGCCTCTTTCCTAACTACAAGGATTCTCTCTCTTAGGTCAACTTCAGGCAAAATAGGAGAACAGAACATTAGTGCGAAAGAGAAAAAATAGCTGAAGAAAATGTTTAATACCCGAGGCCGCCGTCTAGTATACAGCACTTATACCAGACTAAAAAGTGGCAAATAACGACGTACAGCCAAGTGACCAGGAACGTAACTTATACTAAAAAGACAGCAACTGGTTGGTGGGTTAAATGCTACCTTTATTTACATTACTTGGTACAGGTGACTTTTCTGTCAGAAGTACTAAGGCGTAACTTGAATCCGCTAACTTGCATACGTGATTTTGGTAAAAAGAAATAAAAAGCTGACACTGGCTAAAAACATATCTTTTTCTGGACGTTTCATTCGGCCACTATTGTTGCCTTCTTCAGCAAAGATGCAAATGTTTCACGGCGTCCTACCTGGTATATGTATACAGGATGTATGATAAAAACTAAGGCCCCGTTTACACGGTTCTGGACAAATCTTTGCACGCCGGCGGACAAAAACTTGCACGGTTCCACCTTGCGTTTACACGGGACCGGCGGAAATGGACGAATTTTTGAACGGCTTAAGTGTGCAAGTTTGGGACCTGAAAAAAGCAGGTCAACTTTTTGACCGGCACGGTTCCATATTTGTACGGACTCGTGTAAACACCCGAACCGTGCAACTTTTTGCTCAGATAGCGCGGTTATGGCCTGGAATCAAATGCCGCGACTGGTCTAAACTTTACACCGATCCGTGTAAACACCACTGCAACAAAATTTGCACGGATCCATGCAAACAGGCGGTCCAGGAAAGAAATTCGTCCGTGCAAAAATTTTTCCGGACCCGTGTTAACGGGACCTAAATCACGCCTCTACACGCACCTCAAAGGGAGTGTATGCAAGGACGACGACGACAGCGAGGATAGACACCGCCTAGTAAAAAATGGATTGATATTTTACCAGTGAAATTCGTCATTGTCTAGATCTGTTCGATACACCAGTGGCTCTAAAAACGTGCTCAGGCTAAATATGCAATGGAGGCGTTTAATTCCAAATGGAAACATGAAAAATTCGCCGTCGTCTTCCACGTTCCCTAGAAAACGCAGAACTTGGTCATTTCACGTTATTAGGGAACTTAAGCAATACACGACGGCAACGGCAACAGGAACGTCGCTAAACAAAAGGTTTAATGAACAGAACAATAGCTGTGCACGTGCGTTATAATTCTTGATACATTTCGTTGCCGTTCTCTGCCAAACAGCAACGTGAAATGACCAATTTTTTCGTATTTGCAAAACCTAGGCCACGACGGCAAATATTTTGGATTTCCTTATGGAATTGATCGCTGGCATTACATATTTAGTTTGAACAGGTTTTTAGACAAATTTTCGCTCTGAACGGGCTTAGTTACGAAATTCGAGAGTAAAATTTAAATCCATTTTTTTGCTAGGCGTCGTCCCTGGCGTCGGAGTCGTCAGTGCGTAAGTTCCCCAATTTTGCAGAGGACGGCAAAGAAATATACAAAGATTTAGAACGCACGTGCACAGCTGTTGTTTTGCTCATTAAACTTTTTGTTTAGTGACCTTCTGGTTGCCGTCGTCGTCATGGCTTGCTTAAGGTGGCTGAACACAGTTTTTGATACCTCTGTTTCATTTACATTTTTCTCTAAAACCCTTGATCCTTTGGTCACCAAAAATGGCAGCAAGCAAGTTAACAACACAAACTTCAACTTTTTGATAATTAAGCTGACGTATGTACCGTTGCCATGGCAACATGATCAAATATAAACAGGTGTTTAAAATCGGTTTTGTTTATTTGCAGAAAATCTAGTCATTAGATTTTCTTTATAATTTGCATGCAACAAGCTTGTAACGATACTCGCAAGTTAGCGCTATTTTAATAATAATGTAACAAACAGATCTTTAATTATCCCTCTTTGAAGGTTCACTGGCATATCTTGAATTTCCTTTGTTAAAGTTTAATTTTTTTTCAATCCTCCAGTTACTTATTTCATAAAGTATTTGTGTGCCAAATTTCGTGAAATTCTAATGAGGGGTTCTCGAGAAATAAGCGCCTCCGAGAAGTCAATTTTTCACTCAATCGCACTTTTTTCGACTTACTACGCATGCGCTGCATTCAACTGGATTCTTTTAGCAACAAATAGCAGAGCTGAGTTCTTTGCATCGTTACCTTTCTAACATACCTTTGTAATAAAAGAGTAAAACCAATAATTCAATACGTTGTGTTCATTTGTGAAGAAAAAAAATAGTACAGATAGCGCAGACATTGAGCAAATAAAATGATCGCTCTATTTATGCCATGTTTGTTTTTATGCAATACTTGTGCGCGCGCTGAATCGCGTTAGCAAGAGCGCGCGCCAAAACTGTGTTCGGCCACCTTAATTAAGCTCCCTACCAAGTAAGACGCCCGGATTAGACAATTTCATTTTTATCGTTGCTAAAAAAGGCAACAGTAGTAGCCGAAACGTTCAGAACAATATATGTTTTTAGCTAGTGTCAAGTTTTTATTTCTTTTTACCAAAATCTTTAACATGCATGGCAGTACACATTAAGCCCTTTAATTTTCACCTATACATTAGAATGACATTAGTTAGCTCAATCACCCACGAAGTCTGGGCTTAACTGGTCCTTATCTGCCACATTGACTGACTGCGAGATACGCTTAGTTGATCGTGATTTCCAACACAAATCTTTCTGAAGACTTATATAATAACGTCGCGAGCAGACTCTTATTATGGTAAAATGTTTTTACAAGCCTGTAATATATTTCTTGATTTACCTGTATTGTCACTGAAAAGCCCCGCCAGGGGAGGGTCACTAAGTTGTAGTGTTTTTATCATTGTCATTATAAGCCCTTGCCCGGGCTAAAAATATCAATGTAACATACGCGAGGCGCATGTGGTAGTAATAATCTAGTAATATAGTAGTGATCTTTACTTAAACCAAGTCTAGAGTTCGTCAGCTAAAATCTGCTAAGTAGTAGTAAAGAAATAATTACTATTAAAAAGCTGCTTTCCACGAATGCCGTGCCTTAAACATCTCTTTTGAGTAGGCGTTTAAACTGCCTCGAGGACTCTGGTCCCCTCACGTCACATGACAGACTCTTCCAAAGAATGGCGTCATCATAGCTAAAACTGTTTTTATAACAGTTTGTGTACGTGGCAATGGAACATTGAGTTTATTCCGAGATTCCCTTGGCCGGATCATACGCGGGTTCTCGCCTCTCGATCGATTTTAGAACTTAGAAATTCTGGCGCAAACCCTCGCAGAAAAAGCGCTATATAAACGACTGATCATCATTATTATTATTATCAATAACAGGAAATTCGTATTGTGTGA
>JAHPZR010039686.1:0-17464 GCA_019787425.1 Platygyra sinensis | reverse complement strand
ACATTTACGGTGAACGTGTCTGACGTGTTGCTTACTTGCATTCTACATTGTGACGCTGGGCCCGGCTATGATTATAGAACTGTTAATTTGCGAGTACAGTACGTAGATTCTTATGACAGGTATCCTATTAGTGTATAAAATGGGGTTGACAGGCCTCACGACTCCTACGGTTCGTGGCATTTGTACATTTACCGTTTTCTTTTCGGTCTCTCAACCTTTTTGTCGCTTCACTCTTGTTCAAGTAGGGCACTTTGTGCACTTCGTGTTGCTAACTTGTTGTGTTGCTAACTTGCATTCTAAATTGTGGCGCCAGGCCCGGCTATGATTAGAACTGCGTGCAAGTACAGTAGATAGATTCTTGTCAGGGGTATCATATTTGCCCTCCTACATTTTTCTTCGGAGACAGTGTAGGACTGTAGCTTTACTTCGAGAAAGCTATATACATTTGTCCAGAGAAATTCTCATGTTTTTCTTGCATTATCTGATCGAGCTTATCTTCCTAGAGCTTAATGTATAGGTTTCTTTCTCCTTTGATAGTTCTAGTATCACAGGATTTAAATTCAAATCTTTACGCGCAAGTCTGTTGACGTCACTCGTTTCTTGTCTGGTAACAACTTTCAAGGTGGCGTTACAACATTTAACATAATGCCAGTAACTTGATTCCCTGTAGTTTTTCCCAACACTTCTGCGCTTAAATAAAAAAAAGGAACCGGCAATAATTAAAAATTAATGATATCACTTTTCGCGATATAAACAACCTCGCCAAGATTTAGGTCTGTGCGGTTTTTCATTCGCACGTTACTCAAAAATGTGTTTCACCCAAATTTCATAGTGCTCTGTATGGAGACGCAAGGCGAAATTGTTTTGATATAAACGAAAAATTATTACTTCAGAGCTGAAAAATATACGGAAAATAATAATTCTGCGAATGCAAAAACTATTCAGTAAGCGAAAACTGGGAAACTTGAATGAGAGCCTTCTCGGGTCCCCTATTTGTTGTCACGCAATGCATAAGCTTGGACCCTGAGATGGCGAGCTTAAGCGTTGTAAAACGTCAAGTTCTTCTAGAGTCTTATATCTGATGAAACTGAAACTCCAGAGAGATTGTTAATTTACAATTTTGGAAAATGATGGCGTCACATGAAAGCCAGAAAAAGGATTACTGATTCCATCAGAAACAGAATGTTTCTATGTTTTAATTTTCCTCTGGATATTGGTGTTGTAGACATAAGAAAGAAAATGTTGAGCTCAGTGTTATGTCATTTTTAATTATGAGTTTACTATTTTCATTTTTATTTATATATATATTTTTTTATATATATATATTATTATTATTATTATTTATTTTATAGTACGCCGTCCGCCGTCCGCCATCCGCTGTCTGCCGTCCACATCCGCACTATACAGAGTCCCAATCACAAGCGATGCTTCTCAGTGTTTGTTTAACATACAGTTCAAAAGGTCATGCCAGTTAGCTGTGGTTGGTTGTTTTCGATCCGTATTTTTTGTAGCTGAGAAACCTTCACCCATGACACCAACCTGTACCAATCTGCACCATTGTAAATTTTCACAATTTGCACTCACTTTTAGGTCTATTCAGTAGTTTGGTTTTTGAACAGACGGAATCAAGTAACTGGTGTTGGTTTGTGGTCAAAAATAGCTTTTTCAGAGAAATCCAAAGGGAAAATTGAAGATTTCTTGTGGAAGGAAAAGCCAGCTCTTTGTTTCATATTAATCAAGTCGTGACTGATCCCTGCTGCGGTTTGTCAGTTATCTTTTGCGGTTTCATCTCGCATCTGATTGGTTGCGAAACAGTAAACATTCCAGAAATTTTCTCTAGTGTTCACGGTTTTATGGGAAAGACTGTAATGTTACCCCAGGACCATTAATTTTTTAACATTTTTCTTTGTTGTTACTGCACTTGTACACTTGTTTCTCAAGTGTATATCATTTCTAAGACATGGTCAGGAAAGGTTAGACAACATTTGTGGTATGGGTAGATATTTTTAATTTTCAAATCTTGTGGTGTTAGCTCTTTATTTAATTTGAATGCAGTCGTCAGCTAGAGTAGTCATGAAATTGGAAAATACTCTAAATCTTGTCTGAATGAAATCTAATCATTGCAGAATATTTATTTAATACTTCATTATTTTATCGCAAGAGTGATTTTTCGGGCAGTCAGTCTTACATGTAATATTGAGATGCTGTGACCACAACTTCCTGTTGCAAAAATCAATGCTTACTTCAGTCCCTTGAAAATGAAATTTACGGCACTTTTTGCCAACTCTTAGGGCAAATAGAATATATTATTATATGGAGGAGAGTGTTTTACTGGGAACTAAACCACTCGTAGATTCCATACGCCACTTCATCCGGGACCCAAGTGGCTCAAAGATATGAATTTTATGTTCTCATGGCAAGACAATATCTAACTTGTTCGCTTCGCTCACTCGTGAGATATTGTTCTTGCCACTCGAACATAAATTTCATATCTTCTCACCACCTTGTAATATCCTCTATATATCTTCCAGTGCTCAAGGAAACAAGAACAAATACTCATCTATTCAGACATTGGTTACCTGTGAAAAAAGTTAATTTATTAAATTATCCCCCTGTTGTTATGACAGAGGGAAAATAATCCCCTTAGCCATGGAGGGACAAATGACGAGAATATCATTTTGATACAGAGGCTTTAGCAGATTTGATACCGAGTAACTTACCTATATAGATACATCATTGTGGCTGTTGCCAAAGAGAATAAAAGAATCTACCAAAATAAAAGAACAACACTCAATACAAAATGTCATTATTATTGCAAGCAAAAAGAGTCAAACCAGTGTCATGGTGTATATAGAGCTCAAATACTGATAGGCAGTTTGCTCTAACAACTTGCAAGTGTAATTCATATTACTTAAGTTGCCAAGTTCCTTTTGAGTAAATTATGTGATATTTTGAGAGAAAACCACATTAGCAGGTCTATCAGGTCAAATTGGAATAATATTTTTAAATGTTGAATATAATCAAGGAGAAAGGAAAACTAGAGTAGCCAGAGAAAGATCTGTAAAGCAAAGCGCAAACCAACAATGATCTCGATCCACAAAAGAGACCAGCAGGAATGAATGAAAGACAGAGTTTGAACAGTGTGGTGACTGTTGTGAAGCCACAACCTAAGTTAGACTATAGCATTGAAAATAGTCTACAGGGGAACCTATCCCATCTAAAACATGAATTGAAACTGTGGCAGACCTGAATGCTTGTATTATGGAGGTGTCTATCTATTCTATAGAGTTAAAGAATAATATTTTTTTGTTTTGGGATATAGAGGTGCCCTATTATGGAGGTGTCTATCTATTCTATAGAGTTAAAGAATAATATTTTTTTGTTTTGGGATATAGAGGTGCCCAATTATGTTTCTCCCAAAAGTTATCCATAACCCTGTTATGGAGGGTTTTGTGCTTTCAACCACACCCTACCCCTAAACAAACTTAAACAATCTTGGCTTTTGAGATCCCCCTCTCCTCCCTTGGAATTTCTCATGACCCTTGTGGTGTGCATGTATGGGTTATTGACCAAGTGTGAGGTCAAGATGGCTGGATATTGGCCAAGTTCTTTTTTTGCGTGTTTATAGACCGAGACGAAGTCGAGGTCCACAAACTCGCAAAAAAAAGAACGAGGCCAATATCCAGCCATCTTGACTGAACAAACTTGGTCAATAAAGGATTTATTAGCGGGCAAGATGAGCGGACAAGATGGCTCCATCTTGCCCGCTCGGGTAGCCAATCACAGCACGCGCATTGGTTCATCTTGCCCGCTCACAGAGCTAGCCATATAATAAGTTTGGGTTATTGACCAAGTGTGAGACAAGATGGCTGGATATTGGCCAAAGCCTTTTTTGCGTGTTTATCAACCGAGATGAACTCAAGGTCAATAAACTTGCAAAAAATAAAATGAGGCCAATAGAGTCCTGAAGTGTTGACGTTGCAAAAATATATTTTTTATGGGATATGATGTGATATCCTTATAGAGGATCCTAAAAGATGCTCTCATCCCAAAAATTAGCTCTGAATTGCAATTTCTGATGGAGATGTAAAGGATCAAAGTTTGATAGCATCCCATACAAACCCTTCAAAATTTTTTCCGGTTCCTTCAGTTTGCAACCAACTCAAAATTAGAGAGATTTATATGGGGTAATATAAAACTTTGATACTTCATATGTCAGCTGGGAACTACAATTAAGAGGTAGTTTTTGGCAAGGAATCTTTTTTAAGAATGCTCTATTCGAAAATGGCACCAAATCCCATAATTTCACAAATTTACTTTTTGGTGATGTCACACTTAAGGACCTTATATCTGGAGACATCTTCACCGGACAAGCTAGGTCAAACATAGGCACGCAAGGCGTGCAAGAGTTATTTTTTTAATTAAAAGATTAGGAAAATGGTCGCATTTAAGCGACTCTTTACAGAGATAATTTAGTTAATTTGACAAGTGTTTTGGCTACAATGTACAGTAAGAAAAAAACTGAGAATCTGATGTACATACGATCTTATATCGCTAAGAGGGTATGGATAAAATATAGGCACGCCTAGCGTGTAGGAGTTATTTGTTGGAATAAATGGGCTGGTGGAAGCACATTCCAGAGAAACCCCTCGATGATTCATTTGTTACTGTAGACACCATGTCACTTGATCAGCATTCATCTCTATGATGACATCATGGTTAATAATCACCCGAACATCTACCCTCGTGTTTCTTATCTGCAAGCAGTCCTTGTTGATTCACTGATGACTATAGCCACGCAATCAACTGATCAATCTGTAGCAAAAAACTGACAACAACGACTAGACACGAACTGTTTAAACCTCTTATTGCACCATCACATTGACTCGTCCATAACATACCCAATGCGTCGACTAAGAATAATTTTTTTCCCAAAAAAATGACTCAAAAATGGCAAGAAAGAGAAATAAGCTCTCTGACTCGTTTAAGCCTGATTTACTGATTAATTTGTAGTTTAACTTGGTGCCACGCAGTCTTCAAAGAACATTATTTTGAACAGTTTTCATACTTTTTTTACCTTTAACAAAAAGATCTTGGACTGAAACGAATATCATAAAATGTCCTTGAATTAACCATAACAAACCTCTGCTGCAGACACCTAAAAGCTGCCCAAACCCAAACTTAGCCTTGCAAAGCAAACTTTCAGGCTCAGCTCTTTTTAACCTCTTACCCTGTAGCATTCAAAACGCCAAGTCACTTTCTTCTTTCAAAGTTTCAATTGATACCTACAATTTTTAAATTTTACAGACTCTAGATCTCTGTGAATATTATTATTCCATGCTTATTTATAATCTATTCCTTGTTAAATTATTGCTTGTATTTTTAAATTTATGTTTTGTATTTTTAAATTATCAGGATGTCTTGTATTTGATTTTTACCTACATTCCTCTTAATAATTTCCATGTTTAGCCCAGTCCCCCTTCTAATTAATAAATTTAGTTTGTGGCTTATAGGTTGGTGGTATTTTGAGGAAAGCCGGTATGAAATACTTCAAGTACCAATATTTACTTGATGTAATCCGGTCATCTTGTTTCCTGGCCATTAATGGTGGAGGATTTGTTGTCAATGTCTGCCTTTTAAGGTTTGTCTTTTAGTTGTCTGATCTGTTCATGTAAATAAGTTAAGATCACGATTCATTGTAAAATTCATCTTCTCATCTCATCTCATTGCACCTAGAAGACTATCACATTTTAAAATTAATTCAACATTCTCTGTTAACATTACGTCCAACTGTTCCACCCCGCTTGATTTGTGTCTTTCTTAATAGTCCTTCTCCAAGTAGTCTTCTCTCTTACCCTTTGATCCTCTGACCTCCACCCCAATGCTGCCAAACAATCATTGACACCCTCTCTCTTGAGTACATATCTTAACCAGCCCTTTCATCATAATTGTTTTTGCAATACTTACTCTAACAATCCTCCTTGTGTCCTTGGGTACATAAGACCATTACTAGAGATGGTTGCTTATACCCACCTCTAGCTTTGTTTCCTCACACTCCCCAGATAACTCCATTCACCTGCATCATCTTTTGTACCATCTGTTGCCAGATCTCTTCCAGCCTTCCGGTTACTTTTTTCCTGGCTGAAGTTCAGTGCATGGTGACTCAGCAGATGGTAGACATGTGATATGTGACTTTATTTTTTTAAATACATCTAGATGATGTATACTACAGCTGCATTGAGGAAACCCTTGCAATACATGCTACATGTGTCAACATCCTTGTTGTCTTTTGTGCTTTTTTGACAGGAAACTTCTAGGATGTTTCAGTTATATCTCAATAGTGTTTTTCCCTGGCCTCATAGCATCTTTTACAGCCATTATAACTGAAAAGAAAGGCCGAAGGGGCACTCTAGCACTTTATATGACAAATTTGGTAAGTGACACTAATCCTTGCATTTCTTTGACTGTTATTACCAATATGTTTTCAGTTGATGACAGTGATAAAAATGGATTGTACATTTTGTGAGTTTGACTTCAAGTTTTGAACTGATGTTAAAATTTTTTTGTTTACTATAGAGATTTCTCATTATCGGGGCTTGAGGCCAACCTTTCCACACACTGATTTCAGCGTTTTCTTTAAGTTTTTAAGTAGCCAGAGTTTTGTGAAAAGTATACAGTTGTGGGACCTGATAAACATCATCTCCTTGACATGTCTTGACTCCTGAAGCAATGAAAGTAGCTGGCAAAACCTGGCAGAGAAGATAGCAAACTTTGCCGGCTGCCGGCTCTTACATACAACCCTGGGTCTATTGACTGGTGACATGTCAGATGTTATGTACCATAACAATTTTCAGATTTTCCACTTGTCAGGTCTTCTGATAAAGCTGTACAGTTATTTTTCAGTGCCTTCCTACAACTCACAAGAGTTGAAAAATCGAAACTTGCTCTGGAAAAGTTGAGTTCAATTTCAAGATGTTTACCTAGCCCTTTTGGTGATCCAAAAATCAAGCTGGACACAAACAAAAGATTTTAGGAGGCCCTTTTAATAAGTGACGGATCTAGGTTTTTGGGGCGTGCTCTTGCTGTTATTTTGGTTAAAAAAAGAAAAAATCACAGTCTGAAGGAAGAAAAGGCCAGCAGGGCAAGCAAAACGGACCCCCCTCCGCCTAGCTCAAGGTCTAGATCCACCACTGCTTTAACTCAGGTGACTGCATATAAATCTTTTTTTGTTCTCTATCATTTCAGGCTGTTGAAACAAGTTATAACATGTTAAAGGAAAGAGGACTAATACAACCAGTTCCGAATGGAGAGGTGAATTTTTATCATCATGAGTTTTTTTACTTTTACTACCAACAATTTTAATCTTGGCTTGGCTTTTTATAGTGAAACCCATCTTTATAGACACTTCCACACTGTGTGGTTCCAGAAACTATCCTTCTTATATGGGTAGCTCCGTGAGTGGGCAATATGAATCAAATCCTGCGCTGTGATTAGCTATGTGAGCGGGCAAGGTTGAGATATCTTGCCCGCTCGGGACTAGCCGCTGTATCCCGCAAAAAATTTTCCCAAAAGCCAATCCTTTATTGAGTTATTTTTTTGTAAAAAAAATACCTCTTAGTCGGCGCGTCGGGTATGTTATGGACGGGTGGTTCAGTGAGTGGATCAGTGGTTCAGTGGATCAGTGGATCAGTGAGAGATGTATGTATGTCACACCAATCAGATTGGATGTACTATTAAACACCAATCAAATTTCTTGTTGTAAAGGTAAATGGTATGTGAGAAGATTGATCCCGAAACAGTTGAGAACGGCCATATTTATTCTTCTGTAAAAGAGGAGAAAGTATTCATATATTGGGTTACCTCGACATTTTCTGTGGGTTAGGCTGAGGATTTTGTGGGCGGGTTTGATAGTCATTAGCAACTGGATAATCAGTCAAAGAAACATAGTGTTTGGGATCATGTATAACTGCGAGCATGCGATGAAGGGTGAGCTTTTCCCATTATGTAAGGTTTTGAATTAAATGAGTGTTAGCCGCTCTACTACTAATGTTGATGTGGTTTCTATGATAGGAACAATTGTATTTAAGGGGGCGGAATACAGTAGAGGGAATGTGAAGAGGTTGTGACCAGGTTCGAATCGTTTGCGTGTTGTAGTGAAACCTAAATATTGCTGCACAGTCGAGAGCGAGTCGCTAATTTCAGCATCCATTAATCAGTTTCAATGATAAGTTTCAACGAGAAAAGCGAGGAGACAACGATTAATTTCGTCAACAGAACAAAAAGAAATTATTCTGTGACGATTTTACATTTATAATGGTTCTTGTTTACTACGGGGATGAGAAGATACGTTATAAATGAAACTTAATCTTTTCTCGTCAATTTTATCAGGGTTTTCGCTTTATCACATTAATAGCCAGCACGACGAATTGTAGTAGAAGAAAAAGAAAATTTCCTGTTCAAGATAACTTAAGTGAGGTAAATGAAGTCTTGGGAGTTCTATGATTGTATTAAGTGCAGGGACTTTGGTGATTGAGTAATAAAGACTGACGTGTATGTTGCCGGTTTGGGATTTTTAGTCCGGTTTGGAGGGGATTGTGACAGTTACATAATATACATCGGGCTGTTTCAGTGTAATGGTGGCTAGTTTTGAACGAGATGAGCTTTGCGTTTTTGAAGTAGTTCATGAGTCAGTAGTAAACAAATGAGAAGAGATACTTTATTTCAGGTTACAAGGGGTAACTTGATACTTTTGTTTTTCAAAACGAGTAAATTCAATTAGAGGTCACGAATCGTCGCTTCTAGTTCAAAGGACATATTTTAGAGGAGACGAGACTATTTAGATTTGAAACAGTTTTAATGTTTACGCTAAATGAGCGGAAGTGACAATTGTTTTGTTCCTGTATGCAAATGTAACGAGATATCTTTATTTTTAGTTACAAAGGGTAATTTGACACCCTTGTTTTTCACAAGGGAGTAAATTCAATTAGAGGTGATGATTCGTGAGCACTTGTTTTCCCGAGATGTTTGCTATTTTTAGTTAGAAATGGTAACTTGACACTTCTGTTTTTCACAAGGGAGTAAATTCAATTAGAGCTGAGGAATCGTCACCACTTGTTCCCATGAAATGTTTGAACAAAGAAAACGAGATATTGCTATTTTTAGTTACAAATGGTAACTTGACACTTTTGTTTTTCACATGGGAGTAAATTCAGTTAGAGCTAACAAGTTATGGCCTCTTGTTCCCGGGAAATTAAACAAAAAAGAAGTTAACATGTTTGGACAGCTTTTAGGTGTCTGCAGCAGAGGTTTGTTATGGTTAATTCAAGGACATTTTATGATATTCGTTTCAGTCCAAGATCTTTTTGTTAAAGGTAAAAAAAGTATGAAAACTGTTCAAAATAATGTTCTTTGAAGACTGCGTGGCACCAAGTTAAACTACAAATTAATCAGTAAATCAGGCTTAAACGAGTCAGAGAGCTTATTTCTCTTTCTTGCCATTTTTGAGTCATTTTTTTGGGAAAAAAATTATTCTTAGTCGACGCATTGGGTATGTTATGGACGAGTCAATGTGATGGTGCAATAAGAGGTTTAAACAGTTCGTGTCTAGTCGTTGTTGTCAGTTTTTTGCTACAGATTGATCAGTTGATTGCGTGGCTATAGTCATCAGTGAATCAACAAGGACTGCTTGCAGATAAGAAACACGAGGGTAGATGTTCGGGTGATTATTAACCATGATGTCATCATAGAGATGAATGCTGATCAAGTGACATGGTGTCTACAGTAACAAATGAATCATCGAGGGGTTTCTCTGGAATGTGCTTCCACCAGCCCATTTATTCCAACAAATAACTCCTACACGCTAGGCGTGCCTATATTTTATCCATACCCTCTTAGCGATATAAGATCGTATGTACATCAGATTCTCAGTTTTTTTCTTACTGTACATTGTAGCCAAAACACTTGTCAAATTAACTAAATTATCTCTGTAAAGAGTCGCTTAAATGCGACCATTTTCCTAATCTTTTAATTAAAAAAATAACTCTTGCACGCCTTGCGTGCCTATGTTTGACCTAGCTTGTCCGGTGAAGATGTCTCCAGATATAAGGTCCTTAAGTGTGACATCACCAAAAAGTAAATTTGTGAAATTATGGGATTTGGTGCCATTTTCGAATAGAGCATTCTTAAAAAAGATTCCTTGCCAAAAACTACCTCTTAATTGTAGTTCCCAGCTGACATATGAAGTATCAAAGTTTTATATTACCCCATATAAATCTCTCTAATTTTGAGTTGGTTGCAAACTGAAGGAACCGGAAAAAATTTTGAAGGGTTTGTATGGGATGCTATCAAACTTTGATCCTTTACATCTCCATCAGAAATTGCAATTCAGAGCTAATTTTTGGGATGAGAGCATCTTTTAGGATCCTCTATAAGGATATCACATCATATCCCATAAAAAATATATTTTTGCAACGTCAACACTTCAGGACTCTATTGGCCTCATTTTATTTTTTGCAAGTTTATTGACCTTGAGTTCATCTCGGTTGATAAACACGCAAAAAAGGCTTTGGCCAATATCCAGCCATCTTGTCTCACACTTGGTCAATAACCCAAACTTATTATATGGCTAGCTCTGTGAGCGGGCAAGATGAACCAATGCGCGTGCTGTGATTGGCTACCCGAGCGGGCAAGATGGAGCCATCTTGTCCGCTCATCTTGCCCGCTAATAAATCCTTTATTGACCAAGTTTGTTCAGTCAAGATGGCTGGATATTGGCCTCGTTCTTTTTTTTGCGAGTTTGTGGACCTCGACTTCGTCTCGGTCTATAAACACGCAAAAAAAGAACTTGGCCAATATCCAGCCATCTTGACCTCACACTTGGTCAATAACCCATACATGCACACCACAAGGGTCATGAGAAATTCCAAGGGAGGAGAGGGGGATCTCAAAAGCCAAGATTGTTTAAGTTTGTTTAGGGGTAGGGTGTGGTTGAAAGCACAAAACCCTCCATAACAGGGTTATGGATAACTTTTGGGAGAAACATAATTGGGCACCTCTATATCCCAAAACAAAAAAATATTATTCTTTAACTCTATAGAATAGATAGACACCTCCATAATAGGGCACCTCTATATCCCAAAACAAAAAAATATTATTCTTTAACTCTATAGAATAGATAGACACCTCCATAATACAAGCATTCAGGTCTGCCACAGTTTCAATTCATGTTTTAGATGGGATAGGTTCCCCTGTAGACTATTTTCAATGCTATAGTCTAACTTAGGTTGTGGCTTCACAACAGTCACCACACTGTTCAAACTCTGTCTTTCATTCATTCCTGCTGGTCTCTTTTGTGGATCGAGATCATTGTTGGTTTGCGCTTTGCTTTACAGATCTTTCTCTGGCTACTCTAGTTTTCCTTTCTCCTTGATTATATTCAACATTTAAAAATATTATTCCAATTTGACCTGATAGACCTGCTAATGTGGTTTTCTCTCAAAATATCACATAATTTACTCAAAAGGAACTTGGCAACTTAAGTAATATGAATTACACTTGCAAGTTGTTAGAGCAAACTGCCTATCAGTATTTGAGCTCTATATACACCATGACACTGGTTTGACTCTTTTTGCTTGCAATAATAATGACATTTTGTATTGAGTGTTGTTCTTTTATTTTGGTAGATTCTTTTATTCTCTTTGGCAACAGCCACAATGATGTATCTATATAGGTAAGTTACTCGGTATCAAATCTGCTAAAGCCTCTGTATCAAAATGATATTCTCGTCATTTGTCCCTCCATGGCTAAGGGGATTATTTTCCCTCTGTCATAACAACAGGGGGATAATTTAATAAATTAACTTTTTTCACAGGTAACCAATGTCTGAATAGATGAGTATTTGTTCTTGTTTCCTTGAGCACTGGAAGATATATAGAGGATATTACAAGGTGGTGAGAAGATATGAAATTTATGTTCGAGTGGCAAGAACAATATCTCACGAGTGAGCGAAGCGAACAAGTTAGATATTGTCTTGCCATGAGAACATAAAATTCATATCTTTGAGCCACTTGGGTCCCGGATGAAGTGGCGTATGGAATCTACGAGTGGTTTAGTTCCCAGTAAAACACTCTCCTCCATATAATAATATATTCTATTTGCCCTAAGAGTTGGCAAAAAGTGCCGTAAATTTCATTTTCAAGGGACTGAAGTAAGCATTGATTTTTGCAACAGGAAGTTGTGGTCACAGCATCTCAATATTACATGTAAGACTGACTGCCCGAAAAATCACTCTTGCGATAAAATAATGAAGTATTAAATAAATATTCTGCAATGATTAGATTTCATTCAGACAAGATTTAGAGTATTTTCCAATTTCATGACTACTCTAGCTGACGACTGCATTCAAATTAAATAAAGAGCTAACACCACAAGATTTGAAAATTAAAAATATCTACCCATACCACAAATGTTGTCTAACCTTTCCTGACCATGTCTTAGAAATGATATACACTTGAGAAACAAGTGTACAAGTGCAGTAACAACAAAGAAAAATGTTAAAAAATTAATGGTCCTGGGGTAACATTACAGTCTTTCCCATAAAACCGTGAACACTAGAGAAAATTTCTGGAATGTTTACTGTTTCGCAACCAATCAGATGCGAGATGAAACCGCAAAAGATAACTGACAAACCGCAGCAGGGATCAGTCACGACTTGATTAATATGAAACAAAGAGCTGGCTTTTCCTTCCACAAGAAATCTTCAATTTTCCCTTTGGATTTCTCTGAAAAAGCTATTTTTGACCACAAACCAACACCAGTTACTTGATTCCGTCTGTTCAAAAACCAAACTACTGAATAGACCTAAAAGTGAGTGCAAATTGTGAAAATTTACAATGGTGCAGATTGGTACAGGTTGGTGTCATGGGTGAAGGTTTCTCAGCTACAAAAAATACGGATCGAAAACAACCAACCACAGCTAACTGGCATGACCTTTTGAACTGTATGTTAAACAAACACTGAGAAGCATCGCTTGTGATTGGGACTCTGTATAGTGCGGATGTGGACGGCAGACAGCGGATGGCGGACGGCGGACGGCGTACTATAAAATAAATAATAATAATAATAATATATATATATAAAAAAATATATATATAAATAAAAATGAAAATAGTAAACTCATAATTAAAAATGACATAACACTGAGCTCAACATTTTCTTTCTTATGTCTACAACACCAATATCCAGAGGAAAATTAAAACATAGAAACATTCTGTTTCTGATGGAATCAGTAATCCTTTTTCTGGCTTTCATGTGACGCCATCATTTTCCAAAATTGTAAATTAACAATCTCTCTGGAGTTTCAGTTTCATCAGATATAAGACTCTAGAAGAACTTGACGTTTTACAACGCTTAAGCTCGCCATCTCAGGGTCCAAGCTTATGCATTGCGTGACAACAAATAGGGGACCCGAGAAGGCTCTCATTCAAGTTTCCCAGTTTTCGCTTACTGAATAGTTTTTGCATTCGCAGAATTATTATTTTCCGTATATTTTTCAGCTCTGAAGTAATAATTTTTCGTTTATATCAAAACAATTTCGCCTTGCGTCTCCATACAGAGCACTATGAAATTTGGGTGAAACACATTTTTGAGTAACGTGCGAATGAAAAACCGCACAGACCTAAATCTTGGCGAGGTTGTTTATATCGCGAAAAGTGATATCATTAATTTTTAATTATTGCCGGTTCCTTTTTTTTATTTAAGCGCAGAAGTGTTGGGAAAAACTACAGGGAATCAAGTTACTGGCATTATGTTAAATGTTGTAACGCCACCTTGAAAGTTGTTACCAGACAAGAAACGAGTGACGTCAACAGACTTGCGCGTAAAGATTTGAATTTAAATCCTGTGATACTAGAACTATCAAAGGAGAAAGAAACCTATACATTAAGCTCTAGGAAGATAAGCTCGATCAGATAATGCAAGAAAAACATGAGAATTTCTCTGGACAAATGTATATAGCTTTCTCGAAGTAAAGCTACAGTCCTACACTGTCTCCGAAGAAAAATGTAGGAGGGCAAATATGATACCCCTGACAAGAATCTATCTACTGTACTTGCACGCAGTTCTAATCATAGCCGGGCCTGGCGCCACAATTTAGAATGCAAGTTAGCAACACAACAAGTTAGCAACACGAAGTGCACAAAGTGCCCTACTTGAACAAGAGTGAAGCGACAAAAAGGTTGAGAGACCGAAAAGAAAACGGTAAATGTACAAATGCCACGAACCGTAGGAGTCGTGAGGCCTGTCAACCCCATTTTATACACTAATAGGATACCTGTCATAAGAATCTACGTACTGTACTCGCAAATTAACAGTTCTATAATCATAGCCGGGCCCAGCGTCACAATGTAGAATGCAAGTAAGCAACACGTCAGACACGTTCACCGTAAATGTCATATTTTGTCCCTAAAAAGCAAATACTTGGAGACTTAAAAACAAATCTTGCAATAGAAATGAGCCAAAACAATACACTAACACATGGCAAATTATAGATGTGTCAAACTCAATGAAGCAACACGCAGATAACAGAGGAAATCATGCAGACCTATGACCTCTTAAAATTTGCCTTAGCAAGATCTAACGGTTCTAGTTTTCTCCTAATAACACAATACGAAATGCCCTTCATAAGCAAGAGTGTAGCAACAAAAAAGTTGAAAGACCAAAAAATAAACGGCAAATGTACAAATGGTGTGAACTGTAGGAGTCGTGTTTGGCCTGTCTATTTTATTTGCCATCAAGAAAGAAAAAGTTGGGCTCATTTTTATGTCATTTTTAATTATGAGTTTATTAATTTAATTTTGATTTATATAGTTTTTTATATATGTTATTATTATTTATCTTATATTCCACCGTCTGCCGTCTGCCGTCCGCATCCGCCGTCCGCATCCGCCATCCGCATCCGCCGTCCGCATCCGCCGTCCGCATCCGCCATCCGCATCCGCCGTCCACATCTGCCGTCCGCATCCGCCTTCCGCATCCGCCGTCCGCATCCGCTGTCCGCATCTGCTGTCCGCATCGTCATTTTACAGAGTCCCCTTGTGATTGGCTCATTTTTTCTTGCTCTCAGACACGCTGTCTAGCTGTGTCTGATCCTGTCTTCTTGATTAACTTCGCTTTTCCGTAAAATGTCGTTCATATCTATTCTTTGGTGACAACAAAGCTGAAATACAGAAAGAAAAATTTCAGTATTTGATAACAGTAGAATTAAAGATTCCTCGTGGACGAAAAAGCGAGCTCGTAGTTTCGTGTCAAGTCATGATTAATCCATTCTGCGGTTTGTTGGTTATCTTTTGCGGTTTCATCTCGCATCTGATTGGTCACGAAACAATAAACATTCCAGAAATTTTCTCTGGCGTTCACAGTTTTACAGGAAAGACTGTATGCAGCTAATGACTGCCCGTGCAAAATTTTTACCGAGATCTCGCCGAGATTGGCGAGATCTCGCCGAGATCGGCGAGATCTCGCCGAGATTGACGAGATCTCGCCGAGATCTCGCCATGATGTTCTTTAGATTCTAAATCTCGGCGAGATCCCGGCGAGATATCTTCCCTCTCGCCGAGATTGCCGAGATCTCGCCGAGATAACCGAGATCTCGCCGAGATTGTAGAGATCTCGCCATGATGTTTGCGAGATTCTAAATCTCGGCGAGATCTCCTCCATCTCGCCGAGATTACCAAGATCTCGCCGAGATTTGTAGAGATCTCGCCATGATGCTTGTGAGTTTCTGAATCTCGGCGAGATGGCGGCGAGATCTCCTCCATCTCGCCGAGATTGCGGAGATCTCGCCATGATGTTTGTGGGTTTCTCAAATCTCGGTCGAGTTCGCGGCGAGATTTTCTACATCTCGCCGAGATCGGCAAGATCTCGCCGTGAAGCTCGACTCTTTCTGTATCTCAGTAAGATCTTGCCAAGATCTTGAAAAACACAAACTTACCAAAATATTTACCCAATCATTCCCAGATGAAATGAATAATTTTTCTCCGTTGAATTTAACTGCTTTGTGGTTGACTATTAGCTTTCTGTTTTTCAGTTCGATTTCAAATGCGGGAAGCCCAAAAATGAAGTAAAGACGCTCAGACATGGATCGGTTTTTATTTACCGAAATATTTTATTTAACAAAGTTGAATGGAGCGATCTGACTTAATTATGGCGACGAAGAGACGCGTGCTGATCGCTTTTTAAGATAAGAGTTTTGTTTCTCGTATTGAAATTTTGTTCTTTCTTTTAGACGTTGGAGCAGACGTACCATTGAGCTACTCAATGACCATCAATTGTCTAAAAAAAATACTTTTCAAATTCGGCTTTGTAGAGGTAGATTTTGTTTTTTTTTTTTTTCACTCTTCCTCGAGCAGCGCCGGCGGCAGATAGACTAGACGCGGGAAGACTTCCCGCCAAGATCGTTAACTAGGCACTGTGATTGGATGTCTTAAGTCACGTGGGGTAAAGTACACGCAATCCCTCGACAGGAGAGTTGGTTTCAGTTCTTGCCGTGGGAAATTTTTTTGCTGGATGTTTTTGAAAGTGCAAAGGACTTGATTACGATGAAATGAGCTGCTTTGTTCAAGAAAAGTAAATACGGTTTAACTAATTTCTTACGTTTCCATCGCGAATGTGAGCAATCTCAAGAGGATTTGTAAACATCTTGTACAACTGTTTTTTTCAAGACCTGCGACGATTGAAGTCTGTGTACACGGAACAATTTTGAGCAACGTGCAAAACTTGAGCAGTTGATGAAGATGAACCTTTTCATGACATTCGCTTTGGGATGAAGTTGTAGTCAAGCTAAACGAATTTTCTTCGCTTCTTTGCGGCTGACAGATGTAGTACATCTGAGGTTAATTATTCTTGTTCACACGAGGTAAAGGACGTGAGTCGACCCGAGGATAAAGGTTAGTTCTCCTCTATTTTTAGTTTCAGCAGAAACGATTTTCCTCTCATTAAGGGTAGCTAAATGTCAACTGAAGGTGGACGTGTCTGAAACTGTTAAGTTTTTTTGAACTGTACGTGACGGACCCTCTTATCTGTCAATAAATCTGCTTGTTTTTGACATGTAGTCTGGAGTCGTATTTCAGTGTGTTTGTTTTGTCTGCTAGAAACTACCTCACTCAACGAATTTATGATTACCTTACCTGGATCTGAGTGTTGACATTTTAAAATATCTTCCAGTTTTCTCGGTGAGATGTTTTGGCCTCCAAGATTTTGATATCTCGGCGAGTCTCGCCGAGATTCTTAGCAAGTTTTTGACCGCCGAGACTTTGAGATCTCGCCGAGATCTTACTTGAAATCTTGCCGAGATACTCGGTGAGTCTTTGGCCGCCGAGATTTTGAGATCTCGGCGAGTTTTTGGCCGCCGAGATCCTGAGATCTCGCCAAGATCTCGGCGAGAATCTCGAGGAGATTTTGAGATCTC
>JAHPZR010039685.1:0-11291 GCA_019787425.1 Platygyra sinensis | reverse complement strand
GCTTTTAGGTGTCTGCAGCAGAGGTTTGTTATGGTTAATTCAAGGACATTTTATGATATTCGTTTCAGTCCAAGATTCTTTTTGTGTAGAGGTAAAAAAAGAATGAAAAACTGTTCAAAATAAATGTTCTTTGAAGACTGCGTGGCACCAAGTTAAACTACAAATTAATCAGTAAATCAGGCTTAAACGAGTCAGAGAGCTTATTTCTCTTTCTTGCCATTTTTGAGTCATTTTTTTGGGAAAAAAATTATTCTTAGTCGACGCATTGGGTATGTTATGGACGAGTCAATGTGATGGTGCAATAAGAGGTTTAAACAGTTCGTGTCTAGTCGTTGTTGTCAGTTTTTTGCTACAGATTGATCAGTTGATTGCGTGGCTATAGTCATCAGTGAATCAACAAGGACTGCTTGCAGATAAGAAACACGAGGGTAGATGTTCGGGTGATTATTAACCATGATGTCATCATAGAGATGAATGCTGATCAAGTGACATGGTGTCTACAGTAACAAATGAATCATCGAGGGGTTTCTCTGGAATGTGCTTCCACCAGCCCATTTATTCCAACAAATAACTCCTACACGCTAGGCGTGCCTATATTTTATCCATACCCTCTTAGCGATATAAGATCGTATGTACATCAGATTCTCAGTTTTTTTCTTACTGTACATTGTAGCCAAAACACTTGTCAAATTAACTAAATTATCTCTGTAAAGAGTCGCTTAAATGCGACCATTTTCCTAATCTTTTAATTAAAAAAATAACTCTTGCACGCCTTGCGTGCCTATGTTTGACCTAGCTTGTCCGGTGAAGATGTCTCCAGATATAAGGTCCTTAAGTGTGACATCACCAAAAAGTAAATTTGTGAAATTATGGGATTTGGTGCCATTTTCGAATAGAGCATTCTTAAAAAAGATTCCTTGCCAAAAACTACCTCTTAATTGTAGTTCCCAGCTGACATATGAAGTATCAAAGTTTTATATTACCCCATATAAATCTCTCTAATTTTGAGTTGGTTGCAAACTGAAGGAACCGGAAAAAATTTTGAAGGGTTTGTATGGGATGCTATCAAACTTTGATCCTTTACATCTCCATCAGAAATTGCAATTCAGAGCTAATTTTTGGGATGAGAGCATCTTTTAGGATCCTCTATAAGGATATCACATCATATCCCATAAAAAATATATTTTTGCAACGTCAACACTTCAGGACTCTATTGGCCTCATTTTATTTTTTGCAAGTTTATTGACCTTGAGTTCATCTCGGTTGATAAACACGCAAAAAAGGCTTTGGCCAATATCCAGCCATCTTGTCTCACACTTGGTCAATAACCCAAACTTATTATATGGCTAGCTCTGTGAGCGGGCAAGATGAACCAATGCGCGTGCTGTGATTGGCTACCCGAGCGGGCAAGATGGAGCCATCTTGTCCGCTCATCTTGCCCGCTAATAAATCCTTTATTGACCAAGTTTGTTCAGTCAAGATGGCTGGATATTGGCCTCGTTCTTTTTTTTGCGAGTTTGTGGACCTCGACTTCGTCTCGGTCTATAAACACGCAAAAAAAGAACTTGGCCAATATCCAGCCATCTTGACCTCACACTTGGTCAATAACCCATACATGCACACCACAAGGGTCATGAGAAATTCCAAGGGAGGAGAGGGGGATCTCAAAAGCCAAGATTGTTTAAGTTTGTTTAGGGGTAGGGTGTGGTTGAAAGCACAAAACCCTCCATAACAGGGTTATGGATAACTTTTGGGAGAAACATAATTGGGCACCTCTATATCCCAAAACAAAAAAATATTATTCTTTAACTCTATAGAATAGATAGACACCTCCATAATAGGGCACCTCTATATCCCAAAACAAAAAAATATTATTCTTTAACTCTATAGAATAGATAGGACACCTCCATAATACAAGCATTCAGGTCTGCCACAGTTTCAATTCATGTTTTAGATGGGATAGGTTCCCCTGTAGACTATTTTCAATGCTATAGTCTAACTTAGGTTGTGGCTTCACAACAGTCACCACACTGTTCAAACTCTGTCTTTCATTCATTCCTGCTGGTCTCTTTTGTGGATCGAGATCATTGTTGGTTTGCGCTTTGCTTTACAGATCTTTCTCTGGCTACTCTAGTTTTCCTTTCTCCTTGATTATATTCAACATTTAAAAATATTATTCCAATTTGACCTGATAGACCTGCTAATGTGGTTTTCTCTCAAAATATCACATAATTTACTCAAAAGGAACTTGGCAACTTAAGTAATATGAATTACACTTGCAAGTTGTTAGAGCAAACTGCCTATCAGTATTTGAGCTCTATATACACCATGACACTGGTTTGACTCTTTTTGCTTGCAATAATAATGACATTTTGTATTGAGTGTTGTTCTTTTATTTTGGTAGATTCTTTTATTCTCTTTGGCAACAGCCACAATGATGTATCTATATAGGTAAGTTACTCGGTATCAAATCTGCTAAAGCCTCTGTATCAAAATGATATTCTCGTCATTTGTCCCTCCATGGCTAAGGGGATTATTTTCCCTCTGTCATAACAACAGGGGGATAATTTAATAAATTAACTTTTTTCACAGGTAACCAATGTCTGAATAGATGAGTATTTGTTCTTGTTTCCTTGAGCACTGGAAGATATATAGAGGATATTACAAGGTGGTGAGAAGATATGAAATTTATGTTCGAGTGGCAAGAACAATATCTCACGAGTGAGCGAAGCGAACAAGTTAGATATTGTCTTGCCATGAGAACATAAAATTCATATCTTTGAGCCACTTGGGTCCCGGATGAAGTGGCGTATGGAATCTACGAGTGGTTTAGTTCCCAGTAAAACACTCTCCTCCATATAATAATATATTCTATTTGCCCTAAGAGTTGGCAAAAAGTGCCGTAAATTTCATTTTCAAGGGACTGAAGTAAGCATTGATTTTTGCAACAGGAAGTTGTGGTCACAGCATCTCAATATTACATGTAAGACTGACTGCCCGAAAAATCACTCTTGCGATAAAATAATGAAGTATTAAATAAATATTCTGCAATGATTAGATTTCATTCAGACAAGATTTAGAGTATTTTCCAATTTCATGACTACTCTAGCTGACGACTGCATTCAAATTAAATAAAGAGCTAACACCACAAGATTTGAAAATTAAAAATATCTACCCATACCACAAATGTTGTCTAACCTTCCTGACCATGTCTTAGAAATGATATACACTTGAGAAACAAGTGTACAAGTGCAGTAACAACAAAGAAAAATGTTAAAAATTAATGGTCCTGGGGTAACATTACAGTCTTTCCCATAAAACCGTGAACACTAGAGAAAATTTCTGGAATGTTTACTGTTTCGCAACCAATCAGATGCGAGATGAAACCGCAAAAGATAACTGACAAACCGCAGCAGGGATCAGTCACGACTTGATTAATATGAAACAAAGAGCTGGCTTTTCCTTCCACAAGAAATCTTCAATTTTCCCTTTGGATTTCTCTGAAAAAGCTATTTTTGACCACAAACCAACACCAGTTACTTGATTCCGTCTGTTCAAAAACCAAACTACTGAATAGACCTAAAAGTGAGTGCAAATTGTGAAAATTTACAATGGTGCAGATTGGTACAGGTTGGTGTCATGGGTGAAGGTTTCTCAGCTACAAAAAATACGGATCGAAAACAACCAACCACAGCTAACTGGCATGACCTTTTGAACTGTATGTTAAACAAACACTGAGAAGCATCGCTTGTGATTGGGACTCTGTATAGTGCGGATGTGGACGGCAGACAGCGGATGGCGGACGGCGGACGGCGTACTATAAAATAAATAATAATAATAATAATATATATATATAAAAAAAATATATATATAAATAAAATGAAAATAGTAAACTCATAATTAAAAATGACATAACACTGAGCTCAACATTTTCTTTCTTATGTCTACAACACCAATATCCAGAGGAAAATTAAAACATAGAAACATTCTGTTTCTGATGGAATCAGTAATCCTTTTTCTGGCTTTCATGTGACGCCATCATTTTCCAAAATTGTAAATTAACAATCTCTCTGGAGTTTCAGTTTCATCAGATATAAGACTCTAGAAGAACTTGACGTTTTACAACGCTTAAGCTCGCCATCTCAGGGTCCAAGCTTATGCATTGCGTGACAACAAATAGGGGACCCGAGAAGGCTCTCATTCAAGTTTCCCAGTTTTCGCTTACTGAATAGTTTTTGCATTCGCAGAATTATTATTTTCCGTATATTTTTCAGCTCTGAAGTAATAATTTTTCGTTTATATCAAAACAATTTTCGCCTTGCGTCTCCATACAGAGCACTATGAAATTTGGGTGAAACACATTTTTGAGTAACGTGCGAATGAAAAACCGCACAGACCTAAATCTTGGCGAGGTTGTTTATATCGCGAAAAGTGATATCATTAATTTTTAATTATTGCCGGTTCCTTTTTTTTATTTAAGCGCAGAAGTGTTGGGAAAAACTACAGGGAATCAAGTTACTGGCATTATGTTAAATGTTGTAACGCCACCTTGAAAGTTGTTACCAGACAAGAAACGAGTGACGTCAACAGACTTGCGCGTAAAGATTTGAATTTAAATCCTGTGATACTAGAACTATCAAAGGAGAAAGAAACCTATACATTAAGCTCTAGGAAGATAAGCTCGATCAGATAATGCAAGAAAAACATGAGAATTTCTCTGGACAAATGTATATAGCTTTCTCGAAGTAAAGCTACAGTCCTACACTGTCTCCGAAGAAAAATGTAGGAGGGCAAATATGATACCCCTGACAAGAATCTATCTACTGTACTTGCACGCAGTTCTAATCATAGCCGGGCCTGGCGCCACAATTTAGAATGCAAGTTAGCAACACAACAAGTTAGCAACACGAAGTGCACAAAGTGCCCTACTTGAACAAGAGTGAAGCGACAAAAAGGTTGAGAGACCGAAAAGAAAACGGTAAATGTACAAATGCCACGAACCGTAGGAGTCGTGAGGCCTGTCAACCCCATTTTATACACTAATAGGATACCTGTCATAAGAATCTACGTACTGTACTCGCAAATTAACAGTTCTATAATCATAGCCGGGCCCAGCGTCACAATGTAGAATGCAAGTAAGCAACACGTCAGACACGTTCACCGTAAATGTCATATTTTGTCCCTAAAAAGCAAATACTTGGAGACTTAAAAACAAATCTTGCAATAGAAATGAGCCAAAACAATACACTAACACATGGCAAATTATAGATGTGTCAAACTCAATGAAGCAACACGCAGATAACAGAGGAAATCATGCAGACCTATGACCTCTTAAAATTTGCCTTAGCAAGATCTAACGGTTCTAGTTTTCTCCTAATAACACAATACGAAATGCCCTTCATAAGCAAGAGTGTAGCAACAAAAAAGTTGAAAGACCAAAAAATAAACGGCAAATGTACAAATGGTGTGAACTGTAGGAGTCGTGTTTGGCCTGTCTATTTTATTTGCCATCAAGAAAGAAAAAGTTGGGCTCATTTTTATGTCATTTTTAATTATGAGTTTATTAATTTAATTTTGATTTATATAGTTTTTATATATGTTATTATTATTTATCTTATATTCCACCGTCTGCCGTCTGCCGTCCGCATCCGCCGTCCGCATCCGCCATCCGCATCCGCCGTCCGCATCCGCCGTCCGCATCCGCCATCCGCATCCGCCGTCCACATCTGCCGTCCGCATCCGCCTTCCGCATCCGCCGTCCGCATCCGCTGTCCGCATCTGCTGTCCGCATCGTCATTTTACAGAGTCCCCTTGTGATTGGCTCATTTTTTCTTGCTCTCAGACACGCTGTCTAGCTGTGTCTGATCCTGTCTTCTTGATTAACTTCGCTTTTCCGTAAAATGTCGTTCATATCTATTCTTTGGTGACAACAAGCTGAAATACAGAAAGAAAAATTTCAGTATTTGATAACAGTAGAATTAAAGATTCCTCGTGGACGAAAAAGCGAGCTCGTAGTTTCGTGTCAAGTCATGATTAATCCATTCTGCGGTTTGTTGGTTATCTTTTGCGGTTTCATCTCGCATCTGATTGGTCACGAAACAATAAACATTCCAGAAATTTTCTCTGGCGTTCACAGTTTTACAGGAAAGACTGTATGCAGCTAATGACTGCCCGTGCAAAATTTTTACCGAGATCTCGCCGAGATTGGCGAGATCTCGCCGAGATCGGCGAGATCTCGCCGAGATTGACGAGATCTCGCCGAGATCTCGCCATGATGTTCTTTAGATTCTAAATCTCGGCGAGATCCCGGCGAGATATCTTCCCTCTCGCCGAGATTGCCGAGATCTCGCCGAGATAACCGAGATCTCGCCGAGATTGTAGAGATCTCGCCATGATGTTTGCGAGATTCTAAATCTCGGCGAGATCTCCTCCATCTCGCCGAGATTACCAAGATCTCGCCGAGATTTGTAGAGATCTCGCCATGATGCTTGTGAGTTTCTGAATCTCGGCGAGATGGCGGCGAGATCTCCTCCATCTCGCCGAGATTGCGGAGATCTCGCCATGATGTTTGTGGGTTTCTCAAATCTCGGTCGAGTTCGCGGCGAGATTTTCTACATCTCGCCGAGATCGGCAAGATCTCGCCGTGAAGCTCGACTCTTTCTGTATCTCAGTAAGATCTTGCCAAGATCTTGAAAAACACAAACTTACCAAAATATTTACCCAATCATTCCCAGATGAAATGAATAATTTTTCTCCGTTGAATTTAACTGCTTTGTGGTTGACTATTAGCTTTCTGTTTTTCAGTTCGATTTCAAATGCGGGAAGCCCAAAAATGAAGTAAAGACGCTCAGACATGGATCGGTTTTTATTTACCGAAATATTTTATTTAACAAAGTTGAATGGAGCGATCTGACTTAATTATGGCGACGAAGAGACGCGTGCTGATCGCTTTTTAAGATAAGAGTTTTGTTTCTCGTATTGAAATTTTGTTCTTTCTTTTAGACGTTGGAGCAGACGTACCATTGAGCTACTCAATGACCATCAATTGTCTAAAAAAAATACTTTTCAAATTCGGCTTTGTAGAGGTAGATTTTGTTTTTTTTTTTTTTCACTCTTCCTCGAGCAGCGCCGGCGGCAGATAGACTAGACGCGGGAAGACTTCCCGCCAAGATCGTTAACTAGGCACTGTGATTGGATGTCTTAAGTCACGTGGGGTAAAGTACACGCAATCCCTCGACAGGAGAGTTGGTTTCAGTTCTTGCCGTGGGAAATTTTTTTGCTGGATGTTTTTGAAAGTGCAAAGGACTTGATTACGATGAAATGAGCTGCTTTGTTCAAGAAAAGTAAATACGGTTTAACTAATTTCTTACGTTTCCATCGCGAATGTGAGCAATCTCAAGAGGATTTGTAAACATCTTGTACAACTGTTTTTTTCAAGACCTGCGACGATTGAAGTCTGTGTACACGGAACAATTTTGAGCAACGTGCAAAACTTGAGCAGTTGATGAAGATGAACCTTTTCATGACATTCGCTTTGGGATGAAGTTGTAGTCAAGCTAAACGAATTTTCTTCGCTTCTTTGCGGCTGACAGATGTAGTACATCTGAGGTTAATTATTCTTGTTCACACGAGGTAAAGGACGTGAGTCGACCCGAGGATAAAGGTTAGTTCTCCTCTATTTTAGTTTCAGCAGAAACGATTTTCCTCTCATTAAGGGTAGCTAAATGTCAACTGAAGGTGGACGTGTCTGAAACTGTTAAGTTTTTTTGAACTGTACGTGACGGACCCTCTTATCTGTCAATAAATCTGCTTGTTTTTGACATGTAGTCTGGAGTCGTATTTCAGTGTGTTTGTTTTGTCTGCTAGAAACTACCTCACTCAACGAATTTATGATTACCTTACCTGGATCTGAGTGTTGACATTTTAAAATATCTTCCAGTTTTCTCGGTGAGATGTTTTGGCCTCCAAGATTTTGATATCTCGGCGAGTCTCGCCGAGATTCTTAGCAAGTTTTTGACCGCCGAGACTTTGAGATCTCGCCGAGATCTTACTTGAAATCTTGCCGAGATACTCGGTGAGTCTTTGGCCGCCGAGATTTTGAGATCTCGGCGAGTTTTTGGCCGCCGAGATCCTGAGATCTCGCCAAGATCTCGGCGAGAATCTCGAGGAGATTTTGAGATCTCGGCGAGATTCTCGGCGAGTTTTTGGCCGCCGAGATTTTGAGATCTCGGCGAGAATCACGACGAGATTTTGAGATCTCGCCGAGATCTCGGCGAGAATCTCGGCGAGTTTTTGGCCGCCGAGATTTTGAGATCTCGCCAAGATCTCGGCGAGAATCACGACGAGATTTTGAGATCTCGCCGAGATCTCGGCGAGAATCTCGGCGAGTTTTTGGCCGCCGAGATTTTGAGATCTCGCCAAGATCTCGGCGAGAATCTCGACGAGATTTTGAGATCTCGCCGAGATCTCGGCGAGAATCTCGGCGAGTTTTTGGCCGCCGAGATTTTCAGATCTCGCCGAGATCTCGGCGAGATCTCGGCAATCTCGCCGGCCAAAAACTCGCCGAGATTCTCGGCGAGATCTCGGCGAGATCTCGCCGAGATCTCGGTCAAAATTTTGCAGGGGTGACCCCAAGGAAAACAGTGAGCTTTGTTTCCCAGAGACCCTTGAGGTTGAGGGGAGACAAAACTCACTGTTTCCTGCAGAGCCAGTCGTTGAGTGTTTTGTTATACCTCCCGACTCATAAATAGAAAAAAATCCATGAAGAAATTAATTGCCTGAGGATGGCTGGCTCACAATATTGCTGCAATTTCAAGGAGCATGACCTGATCATGTGTGAGGTGAAAGTTCAAGTTGTTGTTTCCCTTGGGAGTTAGTGAGTTTTGTTCACTTTAGAGAGTTAGTGAGTTTTGACGCACGACATGTGACACATTCTCCTCCAATCGCACAAGGTATTTAAGTTGGGAGGTATAACAATTTTTTTTTTGTGGAGAGAAAGTGATTTAAGTGGTAAGTAAAAGTGTGTGGCCCGCAGATATTGTTATGTTTAGCTTTATTAATTTCCGCTTTCTCTTTATTAGGAAGAAGGATGGTCTGACAGATGGACTTTTAAACAATCTAGTTAGGTATACCAAATGTTATTTATTGCAAATAAAGGAAGGATCCTCAGAAGTAATTTATTAATTAGGTACATGTAGTTTCTGTTAACAGGGAGTTTTAAAAAGACCATGATGGCAGCAGCATATCACTTAACAAAAGGTTCAATGAGCAGAACAATGGCTCTGCACATGCATTATAATTCTTTTGTGCATTTCCTTGCCATCCTCTGCAAAATAACAACATGAAATGACCAAATTTTTTTTGTCTGGAGAACATGAACGATAATGACTATTTCAAATTTATCTCTGTGTTAGAGAATCATTTTGATTTCTGATAGTTTTGGCAATGATAAAAACAATGAAAATGACTTTAGAGTATCTATCACAATACTCATAGGTAAGATAAAATTCATTTTTGAGTTATTTTTTTGTAAAAAAAATACCTCTTAGTCGGCGCGTCGAGTATGTTGTGTACGGGTCAATGGATCAGTGAGTGAGTGAGTGAGTCAGTGAGAGATGTATGTATGTCACACCAATAAGATGGGATCTACTATAAACAGCCAATCAAATTTCTTGTTTTAAAAGTAAATTGTACATGAGAAGATTTGATTCCAATACAGTTCAGAACTGCCATATTTATTCTTCTATAAAAGAAGAGGAAGTATTGATATATTGAGTTTACTTCGGCATTTTCTGTGGGTTAGGCTGAGGATTTTAATTATGGACGAGATGAATGTTGAGGTTTGAAACAGTGCGTGAGCTAGTTGTATGCAAATGGACGAGATGTTTTGATTTTTAGTTACAAATGGTAACTTGATATTTTTGTTTTTCACAAGGAGTAAATTTAATTAGACGTCACGCATCCTTGCTTCTAGTTCTTAGGAAATGTTTTAGAGGAGACGAGACTATTTTGATTTGAAAAAGTTCAAACGTTTACGATAGGGACAGGTTACGATTGTTGTGTTCTTGTTGCGTGCAAATATAACGAGATATTTTATTTTTTAGTTACAAAGGGTAATTTGACACTTTTGTTTTTCACAAGGGAGTAAATTCAATTAGAGCTGGCAAATCATCACCACTTGTTCCCACGAGATGCTAGCTATTTTTAGTTACAAATGGTAATTTGACTCTTTTGTTTTTCATATCGGAGTAAATTAAATTAAACTTTCAACGTGTCAGAACGGTTTTTTCTCTTTCTTTCTATTTGCGATGAAGAAGTGTTGTGTAAAAAAAGTAAATTTACGACTCGTATAAAATGCGAAAAGGTCTCTTAACTTGAGTATTTTGAGCAAAATTCCTCTTGGGGGTTGGAAGGGCTATGTGATCAATGAGTGAGGGAGTTATGCATGTGCGCGTGTCACACCAATCACGGTGTGGATATCAAAGAAGGAATCAAATTGCCTGTTAGAAAATAAGATGGTACCTACATTAATCTGGAGCAATGTCGGATTATTGTACGTTGTTCAGTCAAACATTTGATGGCTTACTATTTAGCCATCTTACCATTACCGATGTAACATGGTATGTACATCATAAATTCCCAGTTTCTTTCTTGCTGTACATCGCAACCAAAAAACCTTAACTAAATCGTTACTGTAAACAGTTCTACGAATGCTCCTATCACAAAAAAAAATAACTCTTGCACACTTTGCGTGCCTATGTTTTAATCAATGTTGTCGTCACTGTCACCATCTTGGTTTCTTAAACTCCCTAACTAAAAGGAAGCATTTGACAGTAGTTTAGGTCCCTGGTTCAAATCCTTCTCTGCAGCACTATCTGAGTTTTTTTCTTGGTAGTCCCAAGTTCAACTCCTCTACCATGCTTTGTAAATAGTCAACTGATCAGCCTCAGTCAGCATCTTGGTGATTGATTCACGTTCCATCTTATTCTTTTCAGGTTTTTCATGGGCACAGATAGTTTTGGGCGTCGTCAAGAAATCAGCTCTTCAGAAACAAGTGTTGTAATTGACAGAAAAGAACATCAGATGCAAGTTAAATGGTCAGCATTTGATAGTTTATAAGCATTTCTTTCTCAGTCATGAACAACTGAGTTGTACACTGTCACATGTTGGCAGGAAAATAACTCCAATCACCCTTCCTAATTGCATACAAATCATTTCAGATTAAGACAATAAATAGAATTAGATTTACTAAAAGAAAACTTTTAGGAGTGTTACACAGTTTTGTGTTAACC
>JAHPZR010039684.1:0-19654 GCA_019787425.1 Platygyra sinensis | reverse complement strand
GACCAAGTTTGTTCAGTCAAGATGGCTGGATATTGGCCTCGTTCTTTTTTTTGCGAGTTTGTGGACCTCGACTTCGTCTCGGTCTATAAACACGCAAAAAAAGAACTTGGCCAATATCCAGCCATCTTGACCTCACACTTGGTCAATAACCCATACATGCACACCACAAGGGTCATGAGAAATTCCAAGGGAGGAGAGGGGGATCTCAAAAGCCAAGATTGTTTAAGTTTGTTTAGGGGTAGGGTGTGGTTGAAAGCACAAAACCCTCCATAACAGGGTTATGGATAACTTTTGGGAGAAACATAATTGGGCACCTCTATATCCCAAAACAAAAAAATATTATTCTTTAACTCTATAGAATAGATAGACACCTCCATAATAGGGCACCTCTATATCCCAAAACAAAAAAATATTATTCTTTAACTCTATAGAATAGATAGACACCTCCATAATACAAGCATTCAGGTCTGCCACAGTTTCAATTCATGTTTTAGATGGGATAGGTTCCCCTGTAGACTATTTTCAATGCTATAGTCTAACTTAGGTTGTGGCTTCACAACAGTCACCACACTGTTCAAACTCTGTCTTTCATTCATTCCTGCTGGTCTCTTTTGTGGATCGAGATCATTGTTGGTTTGCGCTTTGCTTTACAGATCTTTCTCTGGCTACTCTAGTTTTCCTTTCTCCTTGATTATATTCAACATTTAAAAATATTATTCCAATTTGACCTGATAGACCTGCTAATGTGGTTTTCTCTCAAAATATCACATAATTTACTCAAAAGGAACTTGGCAACTTAAGTAATATGAATTACACTTGCAAGTTGTTAGAGCAAACTGCCTATCAGTATTTGAGCTCTATATACACCATGACACTGGTTTGACTCTTTTTGCTTGCAATAATAATGACATTTTGTATTGAGTGTTGTTCTTTTATTTTGGTAGATTCTTTTATTCTCTTTGGCAACAGCCACAATGATGTATCTATATAGGTAAGTTACTCGGTATCAAATCTGCTAAAGCCTCTGTATCAAAATGATATTCTCGTCATTTGTCCCTCCATGGCTAAGGGGATTATTTTCCCTCTGTCATAACAACAGGGGGATAATTTAATAAATTAACTTTTTTCACAGGTAACCAATGTCTGAATAGATGAGTATTTGTTCTTGTTTCCTTGAGCACTGGAAGATATATAGAGGATATTACAAGGTGGTGAGAAGATATGAAATTTATGTTCGAGTGGCAAGAACAATATCTCACGAGTGAGCGAAGCGAACAAGTTAGATATTGTCTTGCCATGAGAACATAAAATTCATATCTTTGAGCCACTTGGGTCCCGGATGAAGTGGCGTATGGAATCTACGAGTGGTTTAGTTCCCAGTAAAACACTCTCCTCCATATAATAATATATTCTATTTGCCCTAAGAGTTGGCAAAAAGTGCCGTAAATTTCATTTTCAAGGGACTGAAGTAAGCATTGATTTTTGCAACAGGAAGTTGTGGTCACAGCATCTCAATATTACATGTAAGACTGACTGCCCGAAAAATCACTCTTGCGATAAAATAATGAAGTATTAAATAAATATTCTGCAATGATTAGATTTCATTCAGACAAGATTTAGAGTATTTTCCAATTTCATGACTACTCTAGCTGACGACTGCATTCAAATTAAATAAAGAGCTAACACCACAAGATTTGAAAATTAAAAATATCTACCCATACCACAAATGTTGTCTAACCTTTCCTGACCATGTCTTAGAAATGATATACACTTGAGAAACAAGTGTACAAGTGCAGTAACAACAAAGAAAAATGTTAAAAAATTAATGGTCCTGGGGTAACATTACAGTCTTTCCCATAAAACCGTGAACACTAGAGAAAATTTCTGGAATGTTTACTGTTTCGCAACCAATCAGATGCGAGATGAAACCGCAAAAGATAACTGACAAACCGCAGCAGGGATCAGTCACGACTTGATTAATATGAAACAAAGAGCTGGCTTTTCCTTCCACAAGAAATCTTCAATTTTCCCTTTGGATTTCTCTGAAAAAGCTATTTTTGACCACAAACCAACACCAGTTACTTGATTCCGTCTGTTCAAAAACCAAACTACTGAATAGACCTAAAAGTGAGTGCAAATTGTGAAAATTTACAATGGTGCAGATTGGTACAGGTTGGTGTCATGGGTGAAGGTTTCTCAGCTACAAAAAATACGGATCGAAAACAACCAACCACAGCTAACTGGCATGACCTTTTGAACTGTATGTTAAACAAACACTGAGAAGCATCGCTTGTGATTGGGACTCTGTATAGTGCGGATGTGGACGGCAGACAGCGGATGGCGGACGGCGGACGGCGTACTATAAAATAAATAATAATAATAATAATATATATATATAAAAAAATATATATATAAATAAAAATGAAAATAGTAAACTCATAATTAAAAATGACATAACACTGAGCTCAACATTTTCTTTCTTATGTCTACAACACCAATATCCAGAGGAAAATTAAAACATAGAAACATTCTGTTTCTGATGGAATCAGTAATCCTTTTTCTGGCTTTCATGTGACGCCATCATTTTCCAAAATTGTAAATTAACAATCTCTCTGGAGTTTCAGTTTCATCAGATATAAGACTCTAGAAGAACTTGACGTTTTACAACGCTTAAGCTCGCCATCTCAGGGTCCAAGCTTATGCATTGCGTGACAACAAATAGGGGACCCGAGAAGGCTCTCATTCAAGTTTCCCAGTTTTCGCTTACTGAATAGTTTTTGCATTCGCAGAATTATTATTTTCCGTATATTTTTCAGCTCTGAAGTAATAATTTTTCGTTTATATCAAAACAATTTCGCCTTGCGTCTCCATACAGAGCACTATGAAATTTGGGTGAAACACATTTTTGAGTAACGTGCGAATGAAAAACCGCACAGACCTAAATCTTGGCGAGGTTGTTTATATCGCGAAAAGTGATATCATTAATTTTTAATTATTGCCGGTTCCTTTTTTTTATTTAAGCGCAGAAGTGTTGGGAAAAACTACAGGGAATCAAGTTACTGGCATTATGTTAAATGTTGTAACGCCACCTTGAAAGTTGTTACCAGACAAGAAACGAGTGACGTCAACAGACTTGCGCGTAAAGATTTGAATTTAAATCCTGTGATACTAGAACTATCAAAGGAGAAAGAAACCTATACATTAAGCTCTAGGAAGATAAGCTCGATCAGATAATGCAAGAAAAACATGAGAATTTCTCTGGACAAATGTATATAGCTTTCTCGAAGTAAAGCTACAGTCCTACACTGTCTCCGAAGAAAAATGTAGGAGGGCAAATATGATACCCCTGACAAGAATCTATCTACTGTACTTGCACGCAGTTCTAATCATAGCCGGGCCTGGCGCCACAATTTAGAATGCAAGTTAGCAACACAACAAGTTAGCAACACGAAGTGCACAAAGTGCCCTACTTGAACAAGAGTGAAGCGACAAAAAGGTTGAGAGACCGAAAAGAAAACGGTAAATGTACAAATGCCACGAACCGTAGGAGTCGTGAGGCCTGTCAACCCCATTTTATACACTAATAGGATACCTGTCATAAGAATCTACGTACTGTACTCGCAAATTAACAGTTCTATAATCATAGCCGGGCCCAGCGTCACAATGTAGAATGCAAGTAAGCAACACGTCAGACACGTTCACCGTAAATGTCATATTTTGTCCCTAAAAAGCAAATACTTGGAGACTTAAAAACAAATCTTGCAATAGAAATGAGCCAAAACAATACACTAACACATGGCAAATTATAGATGTGTCAAACTCAATGAAGCAACACGCAGATAACAGAGGAAATCATGCAGACCTATGACCTCTTAAAATTTGCCTTAGCAAGATCTAACGGTTCTAGTTTTCTCCTAATAACACAATACGAAATGCCCTTCATAAGCAAGAGTGTAGCAACAAAAAAGTTGAAAGACCAAAAAATAAACGGCAAATGTACAAATGGTGTGAACTGTAGGAGTCGTGTTTGGCCTGTCTATTTTATTTGCCATCAAGAAAGAAAAAGTTGGGCTCATTTTTATGTCATTTTTAATTATGAGTTTATTAATTTAATTTTGATTTATATAGTTTTTTATATATGTTATTATTATTTATCTTATATTCCACCGTCTGCCGTCTGCCGTCCGCATCCGCCGTCCGCATCCGCCATCCGCATCCGCCGTCCGCATCCGCCGTCCGCATCCGCCATCCGCATCCGCCGTCCACATCTGCCGTCCGCATCCGCCTTCCGCATCCGCCGTCCGCATCCGCTGTCCGCATCTGCTGTCCGCATCGTCATTTTACAGAGTCCCCTTGTGATTGGCTCATTTTTTCTTGCTCTCAGACACGCTGTCTAGCTGTGTCTGATCCTGTCTTCTTGATTAACTTCGCTTTTCCGTAAAATGTCGTTCATATCTATTCTTTGGTGACAACAAAGCTGAAATACAGAAAGAAAAATTTCAGTATTTGATAACAGTAGAATTAAAGATTCCTCGTGGACGAAAAAGCGAGCTCGTAGTTTCGTGTCAAGTCATGATTAATCCATTCTGCGGTTTGTTGGTTATCTTTTGCGGTTTCATCTCGCATCTGATTGGTCACGAAACAATAAACATTCCAGAAATTTTCTCTGGCGTTCACAGTTTTACAGGAAAGACTGTATGCAGCTAATGACTGCCCGTGCAAAATTTTTACCGAGATCTCGCCGAGATTGGCGAGATCTCGCCGAGATCGGCGAGATCTCGCCGAGATTGACGAGATCTCGCCGAGATCTCGCCATGATGTTCTTTAGATTCTAAATCTCGGCGAGATCCCGGCGAGATATCTTCCCTCTCGCCGAGATTGCCGAGATCTCGCCGAGATAACCGAGATCTCGCCGAGATTGTAGAGATCTCGCCATGATGTTTGCGAGATTCTAAATCTCGGCGAGATCTCCTCCATCTCGCCGAGATTACCAAGATCTCGCCGAGATTTGTAGAGATCTCGCCATGATGCTTGTGAGTTTCTGAATCTCGGCGAGATGGCGGCGAGATCTCCTCCATCTCGCCGAGATTGCGGAGATCTCGCCATGATGTTTGTGGGTTTCTCAAATCTCGGTCGAGTTCGCGGCGAGATTTTCTACATCTCGCCGAGATCGGCAAGATCTCGCCGTGAAGCTCGACTCTTTCTGTATCTCAGTAAGATCTTGCCAAGATCTTGAAAAACACAAACTTACCAAAATATTTACCCAATCATTCCCAGATGAAATGAATAATTTTTCTCCGTTGAATTTAACTGCTTTGTGGTTGACTATTAGCTTTCTGTTTTTCAGTTCGATTTCAAATGCGGGAAGCCCAAAAATGAAGTAAAGACGCTCAGACATGGATCGGTTTTTATTTACCGAAATATTTTATTTAACAAAGTTGAATGGAGCGATCTGACTTAATTATGGCGACGAAGAGACGCGTGCTGATCGCTTTTTAAGATAAGAGTTTTGTTTCTCGTATTGAAATTTTGTTCTTTCTTTTAGACGTTGGAGCAGACGTACCATTGAGCTACTCAATGACCATCAATTGTCTAAAAAAAATACTTTTCAAATTCGGCTTTGTAGAGGTAGATTTTGTTTTTTTTTTTTTTCACTCTTCCTCGAGCAGCGCCGGCGGCAGATAGACTAGACGCGGGAAGACTTCCCGCCAAGATCGTTAACTAGGCACTGTGATTGGATGTCTTAAGTCACGTGGGGTAAAGTACACGCAATCCCTCGACAGGAGAGTTGGTTTCAGTTCTTGCCGTGGGAAATTTTTTTGCTGGATGTTTTTGAAAGTGCAAAGGACTTGATTACGATGAAATGAGCTGCTTTGTTCAAGAAAAGTAAATACGGTTTAACTAATTTCTTACGTTTCCATCGCGAATGTGAGCAATCTCAAGAGGATTTGTAAACATCTTGTACAACTGTTTTTTTCAAGACCTGCGACGATTGAAGTCTGTGTACACGGAACAATTTTGAGCAACGTGCAAAACTTGAGCAGTTGATGAAGATGAACCTTTTCATGACATTCGCTTTGGGATGAAGTTGTAGTCAAGCTAAACGAATTTTCTTCGCTTCTTTGCGGCTGACAGATGTAGTACATCTGAGGTTAATTATTCTTGTTCACACGAGGTAAAGGACGTGAGTCGACCCGAGGATAAAGGTTAGTTCTCCTCTATTTTTAGTTTCAGCAGAAACGATTTTCCTCTCATTAAGGGTAGCTAAATGTCAACTGAAGGTGGACGTGTCTGAAACTGTTAAGTTTTTTTGAACTGTACGTGACGGACCCTCTTATCTGTCAATAAATCTGCTTGTTTTTGACATGTAGTCTGGAGTCGTATTTCAGTGTGTTTGTTTTGTCTGCTAGAAACTACCTCACTCAACGAATTTATGATTACCTTACCTGGATCTGAGTGTTGACATTTTAAAATATCTTCCAGTTTTCTCGGTGAGATGTTTTGGCCTCCAAGATTTTGATATCTCGGCGAGTCTCGCCGAGATTCTTAGCAAGTTTTTGACCGCCGAGACTTTGAGATCTCGCCGAGATCTTACTTGAAATCTTGCCGAGATACTCGGTGAGTCTTTGGCCGCCGAGATTTTGAGATCTCGGCGAGTTTTTGGCCGCCGAGATCCTGAGATCTCGCCAAGATCTCGGCGAGAATCTCGAGGAGATTTTGAGATCTCGGCGAGATTCTCGGCGAGTTTTTGGCCGCCGAGATTTTGAGATCTCGGCGAGAATCACGACGAGATTTTGAGATCTCGCCGAGATCTCGGCGAGAATCTCGGCGAGTTTTTGGCCGCCGAGATTTTGAGATCTCGCCAAGATCTCGGCGAGAATCACGACGAGATTTTGAGATCTCGCCGAGATCTCGGCGAGAATCTCGGCGAGTTTTTGGCCGCCGAGATTTTGAGATCTCGCCAAGATCTCGGCGAGAATCTCGACGAGATTTTGAGATCTCGCCGAGATCTCGGCGAGAATCTCGGCGAGTTTTTGGCCGCCGAGATTTTCAGATCTCGCCGAGATCTCGGCGAGATCTCGGCAATCTCGCCGGCCAAAAACTCGCCGAGATTCTCGGCGAGATCTCGGCGAGATCTCGCCGAGATCTCGGTCAAAATTTTGCAGGGGTGACCCCAAGGAAAACAGTGAGCTTTGTTTCCCAGAGACCCTTGAGGTTGAGGGGAGACAAAACTCACTGTTTCCTGCAGAGCCAGTCGTTGAGTGTTTTGTTATACCTCCCGACTCATAAATAGAAAAAAATCCATGAAGAAATTAATTGCCTGAGGATGGCTGGCTCACAATATTGCTGCAATTTCAAGGAGCATGACCTGATCATGTGTGAGGTGAAAGTTCAAGTTGTTGTTTCCCTTGGGAGTTAGTGAGTTTTGTTCACTTTAGAGAGTTAGTGAGTTTTGACGCACGACATGTGACACATTCTCCTCCAATCGCACAAGGTATTTAAGTTGGGAGGTATAACAATTTTTTTTTTGTGGAGAGAAAGTGATTTAAGTGGTAAGTAAAAGTGTGTGGCCCGCAGATATTGTTATGTTTAGCTTTATTAATTTCCGCTTTCTCTTTATTAGGAAGAAGGATGGTCTGACAGATGGACTTTTAAACAATCTAGTTAGGTATACCAAATGTTATTTATTGCAAATAAAGGAAGGATCCTCAGAAGTAATTTATTAATTAGGTACATGTAGTTTCTGTTAACAGGGAGTTTTAAAAAGACCATGATGGCAGCAGCATATCACTTAACAAAAGGTTCAATGAGCAGAACAATGGCTCTGCACATGCATTATAATTCTTTTGTGCATTTCCTTGCCATCCTCTGCAAAATAACAACATGAAATGACCAAATTTTTTTTGTCTGGAGAACATGAACGATAATGACTATTTCAAATTTATCTCTGTGTTAGAGAATCATTTTGATTTCTGATAGTTTTGGCAATGATAAAAACAATGAAAATGACTTTAGAGTATCTATCACAATACTCATAGGTAAGATAAAATTCATTTTTGAGTTATTTTTTTGTAAAAAAAATACCTCTTAGTCGGCGCGTCGAGTATGTTGTGTACGGGTCAATGGATCAGTGAGTGAGTGAGTGAGTCAGTGAGAGATGTATGTATGTCACACCAATAAGATGGGATCTACTATAAACAGCCAATCAAATTTCTTGTTTTAAAAGTAAATTGTACATGAGAAGATTTGATTCCAATACAGTTCAGAACTGCCATATTTATTCTTCTATAAAAGAAGAGGAAGTATTGATATATTGAGTTTACTTCGGCATTTTCTGTGGGTTAGGCTGAGGATTTTAATTATGGACGAGATGAATGTTGAGGTTTGAAACAGTGCGTGAGCTAGTTGTATGCAAATGGACGAGATGTTTTGATTTTTAGTTACAAATGGTAACTTGATATTTTTGTTTTTCACAAGGAGTAAATTTAATTAGACGTCACGCATCCTTGCTTCTAGTTCTTAGGAAATGTTTTAGAGGAGACGAGACTATTTTGATTTGAAAAAGTTCAAACGTTTACGATAGGGACAGGTTACGATTGTTGTGTTCTTGTTGCGTGCAAATATAACGAGATATTTTTATTTTTTAGTTACAAAGGGTAATTTGACACTTTTGTTTTTCACAAGGGAGTAAATTCAATTAGAGCTGGCAAATCATCACCACTTGTTCCCACGAGATGCTAGCTATTTTTAGTTACAAATGGTAATTTGACTCTTTTGTTTTTCATATCGGAGTAAATTAAATTAAACTTTCAACGTGTCAGAACGGTTTTTTCTCTTTCTTTCTATTTGCGATGAAGAAGTGTTGTGTAAAAAAAGTAAATTTACGACTCGTATAAAATGCGAAAAGGTCTCTTAACTTGAGTATTTTGAGCAAAATTCCTCTTGGGGGTTGGAAGGGCTATGTGATCAATGAGTGAGGGAGTTATGCATGTGCGCGTGTCACACCAATCACGGTGTGGATATCAAAGAAGGAATCAAATTGCCTGTTAGAAAATAAGATGGTACCTACATTAATCTGGAGCAATGTCGGATTATTGTACGTTGTTCAGTCAAACATTTGATGGCTTACTATTTAGCCATCTTACCATTACCGATGTAACATGGTATGTACATCATAAATTCCCAGTTTCTTTCTTGCTGTACATCGCAACCAAAAAACCTTAACTAAATCGTTACTGTAAACAGTTCTACGAATGCTCCTATCACAAAAAAAAATAACTCTTGCACACTTTGCGTGCCTATGTTTTAATCAATGTTGTCGTCACTGTCACCATCTTGGTTTCTTAAACTCCCTAACTAAAAGGAAGCATTTGACAGTAGTTTAGGTCCCTGGTTCAAATCCTTCTCTGCAGCACTATCTGAGTTTTTTTCTTGGTAGTCCCAAGTTCAACTCCTCTACCATGCTTTGTAAATAGTCAACTGATCAGCCTCAGTCAGCATCTTGGTGATTGATTCACGTTCCATCTTATTCTTTTCAGGTTTTTCATGGGCACAGATAGTTTTGGGCGTCGTCAAGAAATCAGCTCTTCAGAAACAAGTGTTGTAATTGACAGAAAAGAACATCAGATGCAAGTTAAATGGTCAGCATTTGATAGTTTATAAGCATTTCTTTCTCAGTCATGAACAACTGAGTTGTACACTGTCACATGTTGGCAGGAAAATAACTCCAATCACCCTTCCTAATTGCATACAAATCATTTCAGATTAAGACAATAAATAGAATTAGATTTACTAAAAGAAAACTTTTAGGAGTGTTACACAGTTTTGTGTTAACCGGGGGGTAAAACATTTTCTGTATAGGTGCAGATTAACTACAAAGTATGTTGATATGGTGAAAGATGGTTTGTGCAGCTGGTTGCATTAATCACCCACCAAATACAAGCTTCCTTCTACTAGCTGAGCATTTGTTGAGGGGAGTTTGTGGTTGGCACTTTGGACTCTGGATCAAACCGTGTGCTGGCTAGGTTCATTATGTTATATTCTTGGCCCCTCTTGCAAAATGCCAGGCAGGAGTGTAAATCAATAAAATGTGTACTGATACACTATTAGAGCAACTTGACAAAGTGCTGTGTGTAACCTGAGATGGACTAACATCCCATCCAAAGGAAACAGCGATCAGAACTCCTAATTACTTCATGGCATATGGTTAGGCCTACAGACGAGCCAAGTGGCCCATCAAGCTGAGCTTATCCCAGCTTCTGTAGCATGAAGCAACCAGTAGTAATTCTACTAACCTCTGAATGGGATGCTGCTCCGCTGCAGGGTTACCCCCCAGCATTAAATTTGTCAGTATCCATTTATATACCTCGGTGGAGAGAGGCAATGTGAGAGTAAAGTGTCTTGCCCAAGAACACAACACAATGTCCCCCACCAGGGCTTGAACCTAGATCACCCAATCCAGAGTTGAGCACACTAACAGTGAATCCACTGTGCCTCCTGCTTCACGTTATGGTGCTAGCCTGTAAGTTCCTGGGGTTTGGGTGACTGTTAACTGAGAATCGAAAGGAGGTTCATCTGTCGAGGCAACTATCAAGGGCTATCGGTTCACTATTTTGTAAAGATCTGTGGGCTTCAAAAAGTGGAACTGAATCAAACAGAACTTTCCTCTTGATGTATCACATGTGACATGGTCTTTAGTCATGTATGGTTTGCACAATTTTTGTGTGGCAGGTTACAGCCAACACTAAGGGCATTTGGTATTGGCTATGGTATGCAGCTAGCACCTCTCCTCTTAGGACAAATCAAGTCAATATTTAAAAGACCAGGTTTGTGTGAAGTTGTTTTCAAGTAGGTGTACATGTAGCTATCTATGCAACTGATAAAGGAATGGCGTACTGCATAGATTAGTTGTTCCAAACTTGAAATAAAATACATATCTTTGAGTCAATTGAGTGTCGTAAGACCAAAACCAAAGTAATCACCTAGTCAATCACAAAGAACACAGACAATCTAATGGTCCAATCAATTTCAAAAAGAAAATACATTTAGCTGGCAGAAAGCATGGGAAAATGTGTACATAAATGAGTCACAAAATTTTGGATTTACTTCTGATTGGATAAAGAAGTGGTGCAAATGTTTTGAGTCAATTGTGTAGCATAGTATGTCAAACAAATTACTTTTCAACATCCAAGTGAATACCACTCTAATGTCTCAGTTACAGTGAAGCCTCCCCTAACTAATGAACATCTCCCATAACCAGACAACAAGTCATTGTCTGAGCCACTTAAACCTGCAGTTCTTTTTGCTAAGAAAAAGTTGAATAATATTGATTACATATCTGACCGTTATCTTGGAGTTATCATTCATCCTAATTTTACTCCTACTCCTTTCTCTCCTTAGTTAGGGTTAAAAATTTGGGCGCAGTGTTAGCTTCCCCTGTTTCCAAATCCAAGATGACTCTGCCCTAGTCAAAACACACTCCCACCCTAGAGAACACCTGCATTGCAGCCTACAGTCATTTACATACAATACTTTTTCAACCGCACAATGGTATTTCTGGTTTATAGGGTGTCTAACTAGTGGTTAGAGTGTTTTGTAAAAAACAAGTTTAAGTCTTGTTTTCAGCAACAGAGCCATGCCAATGTAGTAAAACCAAACGGAAGCAGAATACACGATTCCACTTCTGACTCTGCCATTTTTGATCTAGTGAAAACTTTATTTACTGAGTCACATACAGAAATTTTTTAGCATTGTGATTGTTTGCCTCTTTTGTCTCTGTTTCAAAATCCCACAATTTAGTTTTCACTGGATCATATGCAACAGAGAGATGACATAAACTATGCAAGGCAGTTCAAATGAAGAAAGTATATATATCTTATTAGATGTTTTTGTTGTGTAGTATTGCTGAGTATTTTTACGAGTTGTGCCGTATTTTGGCGAGCCCGTAGGGCGAGTCAAAATACAAACAACAAGTAAAAATTCTCAGCGATACTACACAACAAAACGTCTTATAAGAGATTTATTATCCAACACGCCAAGTTGTTAAGTCCGTGCGGGCGAATTTTGCGGATATTTATTTTCGGGAATGCGGGACAGAAGTATGCGAAGCGGAACGGAATTGGCGCGGGAAATCCAGCTAACTGATTGGTCCACAGCAAACAAACCTGTCTAACCGGTCCTCTGGAGTACAAATACCGCGTGATATTTGTACTCATTTTGGGCGTTATTTGTACTCTACGAGGTGCTGTTGGACAATAGGGACCTTTAGATCGGAGGACGAGGACGACTACGACTATGAGTTTTCTGTTCTGAGCACGCGCACTTCGAAAAATGTCGGCCTCCAAACCTTGTGCACATGCTCAGTACGGAAAACTCGTACTTGTAGTCGTCCTCGTCCTCCGATCTAAAGGTCCTAATACATGGAATATTTGGAGTACTGTTTGATGTACATTTACATTGTTCTTGTTGTCCTTTCAGGAAGACTGTTAAGAACTTTTTACAAACAAAGATTGCATCAGATGTGGCTTATTCCTTGGAAGTTTAGTGGCAACTTTTAAGGTGTGCATTTTTTAGATAGATTTTTAAAGTACTGCTACAAAAACCAAATTGTTTTAACCAACATTTATTGTTCTTTAAAAAATATTATGAACAACTCAAAATGTAAAAGTTTTGAGGAAATATTTTTTTGAGCTGTAGTAATATAATATAATTAACAGTAATTGTTTCTATTAATAGTATACTTAATAGTTTATTATTGTCAGGGACTGGGCTAGGTTTTCAAAGCACAATATTATTAAATTAATTCTGGGTTCACCTGTTGTTGCTATCTAAGTTACAAAATATTATAGCAATGATTTTTTTTCAGATTGTTGAGTGGGAATTGGAACTACTAAGAAAGAAGAGAGATGAACTTAATGCCCTTGTTGCAGGTAAAGCAAAATTATAAAGTTAAGACAGGCATATAATTCCATTTTAGCTTTGGTCTAATGTTATTTTCATCTGGTGTACATTTATAAACAAGTGTTAAGGCAGTCAGGTTGTAGAATCAACGTAGATGCACTTTATGCTCTCAGGTTTTTCTGTTGGGTTAGTCTTCTAATTCTTCAGAAAAGAGTGAAAATCAGCTGTTTGCTACAATAAATTATAGCTGCTAACTTAAAAACTTTGTGATAACCTTAGTAGCTGCAGATTTAGGAAAGGGGCCAAGGCGCCTTCCACTTAATGGAACAGAAAAAGCCCATGCTGTCTTCTTTCAGGGCTTGGTATCCTCCCGGGTTACACAAAACTGTGTAACACTCCTAAAAGTTTTCTTTTAGTAAATCTAATTCTATTTATTGTCTTAATCTGAAATGATTTGTATGCAATTAGGAAGGGTGATTGGAGTTATTTTCCTGCCAACATGTGACAGTGTACAACTCAGTTGTTCATGACTGAGAAAGAAATGCTTATAAACTATCAAATGCTGACCATTTAACTTGCATCTGATGTTCTTTTCTGTCAATTACAACACTTGTTTCTGAAGAGCTGATTTCTTGACGACGCCCAAAACTATCTGTGCCCATGAAAAACCTGAAAAGAATAAGATGGAACGTGAATCAATCACCAAGATGCTGACTGAGGCTGATCAGTTGACTATTTACAAAGCATGGTAGAGGAGTTGAACTTGGGACTACCAAGAAAAAAACTCAGATAGTGCTGCAGAGAAGGATTTGAACCAGGGACCTAAACTACTGTCAAATGCTTCCTTTTAGTTAGGGAGTTTAAGAAACCAAGATGGTGACAGTGACGACAACATTGATTAAAACATAGGCACGCAAAGTGTGCAAGAGTTATTTTTTTTTGTGATAGGAGCATTCGTAGAACTGTTTACAGTAACGATTTAGTTAAGGTTTTTTGGTTGCGATGTACAGCAAGAAAGAAACTGGGAATTTATGATGTACATACCATGTTACATCGGTAATGGTAAGATGGCTAAATAGTAAGCCATCAAATGTTTGACTGAACAACGTACAATAATCCGACATTGCTCCAGATTAATGTAGGTACCATCTTATTTTCTAACAGGCAATTTGATTCCTTCTTTGATATCCACACCGTGATTGGTGTGACACGCGCACATGCATAACTCCCTCACTCATTGATCACATAGCCCTTCCAACCCCCAAGAGGAATTTTGCTCAAAATACTCAAGTTAAGAGACCTTTTCGCATTTTATACGAGTCGTAAATTTACTTTTTTTACACAACACTTCTTCATCGCAAATAGAAAGAAAGAGAAAAAACCGTTCTGACACGTTGAAAGTTTAATTTAATTTACTCCGATATGAAAAACAAAAGAGTCAAATTACCATTTGTAACTAAAAATAGCTAGCATCTCGTGGGAACAAGTGGTGATGATTTGCCAGCTCTAATTGAATTTACTCCCTTGTGAAAAACAAAAGTGTCAAATTACCCTTTGTAACTAAAAAATAAAAATATCTCGTTATATTTGCACGCAACAAGAACACAACAATCGTAACCTGTCCCTATCGTAAACGTTTGAACTTTTTCAAATCAAAATAGTCTCGTCTCCTCTAAAACATTTCCTAAGAACTAGAAGCAAGGATGCGTGACGTCTAATTAAATTTACTCCTTGTGAAAAACAAAAATATCAAGTTACCATTTGTAACTAAAAATCAAAACATCTCGTCCATTTGCATACAACTAGCTCACGCACTGTTTCAAACCTCAACATTCATCTCGTCCATAATTAAAATCCTCAGCCTAACCCACAGAAAATGCCGAAGTAAACTCAATATATCAATACTTCCTCTTCTTTTATAGAAGAATAAATATGGCAGTTCTGAACTGTATTGGAATCAAATCTTCTCATGTACAATTTACTTTTAAAACAAGAAATTTGATTGGCTGTTTATAGTAGATCCCATCTTATTGGTGTGACATACATACATCTCTCACTGACTCACTCACTCACTCACTGATCCATTGACCCGTACACAACATACTCGACGCGCCGACTAAGAGGTATTTTTTTTACAAAAAAATAACTCAAAAATGAATTTTATCTTACCTATGAGTATTGTGATAGATACTCTAAAGTCATTTTCATTGTTTTTATCATTGCCAAAACTATCAGAAATCAAAATGATTCTCTAACACAGAGATAAATTTGAAATAGTCATTATCGTTCATGTTCTCCAGACAAAAAAAATTTGGTCATTTCATGTTGTTATTTTGCAGAGGATGGCAAGGAAATGCACAAAAGAATTATAATGCATGTGCAGAGCCATTGTTCTGCTCATTGAACCTTTTGTTAAGTGATATGCTGCTGCCATCATGGTCTTTTTAAAACTCCCTGTTAACAGAAACTACATGTACCTAATTAATAAATTACTTCTGAGGATCCTTCCTTTATTTGCAATAAATAACATTTGGTATACCTAACTAGATTGTTTAAAAGTCCATCTGTCAGACCATCCTTCTTCCTAATAAAGAGAAAGCGGAAATTAATAAAGCTAAACATAACAATATCTGCGGGCCACACACTTTTACTTACCACTTAAATCACTTTCTCTCCACAAAAAAAAAATTGTTATACCTCCCAACTTAAATACCTTGTGCGATTGGAGGAGAATGTGTCACATGTCGTGCGTCAAAACTCACTAACTCTCTAAAGTGAACAAAACTCACTAACTCCCAAGGGAAACAACAACTTGAACTTTCACCTCACACATGATCAGGTCATGCTCCTTGAAATTGCAGCAATATTGTGAGCCAGCCATCCTCAGGCAATTAATTTCTTCATGGATTTTTTTCTATTTATGAGTCGGGAGGTATAACAAAACACTCAACGACTGGCTCTGCAGGAAACAGTGAGTTTTGTCTCCCCTCAACCTCAAGGGTCTCTGGGAAACAAAGCTCACTGTTTTCCTTGGGGTCACCCCTGCAAAATTTTGACCGAGATCTCGGCGAGATCTCGCCGAGATCTCGCCGAGAATCTCGGCGAGTTTTTGGCCGGCGAGATTGCCGAGATCTCGCCGAGATCTCGGCGAGATCTGAAAATCTCGGCGGCCAAAAACTCGCCGAGATTCTCGCCGAGATCTCGGCGAGATCTCAAAATCTCGTCGAGATTCTCGCCGAGATCTTGGCGAGATCTCAAAATCTCGGCGGCCAAAAACTCGCCGAGATTCTCGCCGAGATCTCGGCGAGATCTCAAAATCTCGTCGTGATTCTCGCCGAGATCTTGGCGAGATCTCAAAATCTCGGCGGCCAAAAACTCGCCGAGATTCTCGCCGAGATCTCGGCGAGATCTCAAAATCTCGTCGTGATTCTCGCCGAGATCTCAAAATCTCGGCGGCCAAAAACTCGCCGAGAATCTCGCCGAGATCTCAAAATCTCCTCGAGATTCTCGCCGAGATCTTGGCGAGATCTCAGGATCTCGGCGGCCAAAAACTCGCCGAGATCTCAAAATCTCGGCGGCCAAAGACTCACCGAGTATCTCGGCAAGATTTCAAGTAAGATCTCGGCGAGATCTCAAAGTCTCGGCGGTCAAAAACTTGCTAAGAATCTCGGCGAGACTCGCCGAGATATCAAAATCTTGGAGGCCAAAACATCTCACCGAGAAAACTGGAAGATATTTTAAAATGTCAACACTCAGATCCAGGTAAGGTAATCATAAATTCGTTGAGTGAGGTAGTTTCTAGCAGACAAAACAAACACACTGAAATACGACTCCAGACTACATGTCAAAAACAAGCAGATTTATTGACAGATAAGAGGGTCCGTCACGTACAGTTCAAAAAAACTTAACAGTTTCAGACACGTCCACCTTCAGTTGACATTTAGCTACCCTTAATGAGAGGAAAATCGTTTCTGCTGAAACTAAAAATAGAGGAGAACTAACCTTTATCCTCGGGTCGACTCACGTCCTTTACCTCGTGTGAACAAGAATAATTAACCTCAGATGTACTACATCTGTCAGCCGCAAAGAAGCGAAGAAAATTCGTTTAGCTTGACTACAACTTCATCCCAAAGCGAATGTCATGAAAAGGTTCATCTTCATCAACTGCTCAAGTTTTGCACGTTGCTCAAAATTGTTCCGTGTACACAGACTTCAATCGTCGCAGGTCTTGAAAAAAACAGTTGTACAAGATGTTTACAAATCCTCTTGAGATTGCTCACATTCGCGATGGAAACGTAAGAAATTAGTTAAACCGTATTTACTTTTCTTGAACAAAGCAGCTCATTTCATCGTAATCAAGTCCTTTGCACTTTCAAAAACATCCAGCAAAAAAATTTCCCACGGCAAGAACTGAAACCAACTCTCCTGTCGAGGGATTGCGTGTACTTTACCCCACGTGACTTAAGACATCCAATCACAGTGCCTAGTTAACGATCTTGGCGGGAAGTCTTCCCGCGTCTAGTCTATCTGCCGCCGGCGCTGCTCGAGGAAGAGTGAAAAAAAAAAAAAACAAAATCTACCTCTACAAAGCCGAATTTGAAAAGTATTTTTTTTAGACAATTGATGGTCATTGAGTAGCTCAATGGTACGTCTGCTCCAACGTCTAAAAGAAAGAACAAAATTTCAATACGAGAAACAAAACTCTTATCTTAAAAAGCGATCAGCACGCGTCTCTTCGTCGCCATAATTAAGTCAGATCGCTCCATTCAACTTTGTTAAATAAAATATTTCGGTAAATAAAAACCGATCCATGTCTGAGCGTCTTTACTTCATTTTTGGGCTTCCCGCATTTGAAATCGAACTGAAAAACAGAAAGCTAATAGTCAACCACAAAGCAGTTAAATTCAACGGAGAAAAATTATTCATTTCATCTGGGAATGATTGGGTAAATATTTTGGTAAGTTTGTGTTTTTCAAGATCTTGGCAAGATCTTACTGAGATACAGAAAGAGTCGAGCTTCACGGCGAGATCTTGCCGATCTCGGCGAGATGTAGAAAATCTCGCCGCGAACTCGACCGAGATTTGAGAAACCCACAAACATCATGGCGAGATCTCCGCAATCTCGGCGAGATGGAGGAGATCTCGCCGCCATCTCGCCGAGATTCAGAAACTCACAAGCATCATGGCGAGATCTCTACAAATCTCGGCGAGATCTTGGTAATCTCGGCGAGATGGAGGAGATCTCGCCGAGATTTAGAATCTCGCAAACATCATGGCGAGATCTCTACAATCTCGGCGAGATCTCGGTTATCTCGGCGAGATCTCGGCAATCTCGGCGAGAGGGAAGATATCTCGCCGGGATCTCGCCGAGATTTAGAATCTAAAGAACATCATGGCGAGATCTCGGCGAGATCTCGTCAATCTCGGCGAGATCTCGCCGATCTCGGCGAGATCTCGCCAATCTCGGCGAGATCTCGGTAAAAATTTTGCACGGGCAGTCATTAGCTGCATACAGTCTTTCCTGTAAAACTGTGAACGCCAGAGAAAATTTCTGGAATGTTTATTGTTTCGTGACCAATCAGATGCGAGATGAAACCGCAAAAGATAACCAACAAACCGCAGAATGGATTAATCATGACTTGACACGAAACTACGAGCTCGCTTTTTCGTCCACGAGGAATCTTTAATTCTACTGTTATCAAATACTGAAATTTTTCTTTCTGTATTTCAGCTTTGTTGTCACCAAAGAATAGATATGAACGACATTTTACGGAAAAGCGAAGTTAATCAAGAAGACAGGATCAGACACAGCTAGACAGCGTGTCTGAGAGCAAGAAAAAATGAGCCAATCACAAGGGGACTCTGTAAAATGACGATGCGGACAGCAGATGCGGACAGCGGATGCGGACGGCGGATGCGGAAGGCGGATGCGGACGGCAGATGTGGACGGCGGATGCGGATGGCGGATGCGGACGGCGGATGCGGACGGCGGATGCGGATGGCGGATGCGGACGGCGGATGCGGACGGCAGACGGCAGACGGTGGAATATAAGATAAATAATAATAACATATATAAAAAACTATATAAATCAAAATTAAATTAATAAACTCATAATTAAAAATGACATAAAAATGAGCCCAACTTTTTCTTTCTTGATGGCAAATAAAATAGACAGGCCAAACACGACTCCTACAGTTCACACCATTTGTACATTTGCCGTTTATTTTTTGGTCTTTCAACTTTTTTGTTGCTACACTCTTGCTTATGAAGGGCATTTCGTATTGTGTTATTAGGAGAAAACTAGAACCGTTAGATCTTGCTAAGGCAAATTTTAAGAGGTCATAGGTCTGCATGATTTCCTCTGTTATCTGCGTGTTGCTTCATTGAGTTTGACACATCTATAATTTGCCATGTGTTAGTGTATTGTTTTGGCTCATTTCTATTGCAAGATTTGTTTTTAAGTCTCCAAGTATTTGCTTTTTAGGGACAAAATATGACATTTACGGTGAACGTGTCTGACGTGTTGCTTACTTGCATTCTACATTGTGACGCTGGGCCCGGCTATGATTATAGAACTGTTAATTTGCGAGTACAGTACGTAGATTCTTATGACAGGTATCCTATTAGTGTATAAAATGGGGTTGACAGGCCTCACGACTCCTACGGTTCGTGGCATTTGTACATTTACCGTTTTCTTTTCGGTCTCTCAACCTTTTTGTCGCTTCACTCTTGTTCAAGTAGGGCACTTTGTGC
>JAHPZR010039680.1:0-25877 GCA_019787425.1 Platygyra sinensis | reverse complement strand
TTTACGAGCAGTTCCCCGATAAAAAAAATACGACTGAAGCAATCTTCCTGAACAGTTATGACTGAGGAAATCTCCATGGTTCAATTCTCTTACTACGTATTTAGGGTGTTTACAACACTGGGATCAAGCAAAAAAATGACTCACGCAAGTGCCCTTGGTTCCCTTCACACTATTCAGCTATTGCCTGATTTCAAACCGTGAAGGAAGAAGGACTAGGTACGAGTCTGTAAATTATGGGATTAGCAACTACTTATCCGCATAGTCAGAAAGAGCAACATTTCCAAATTCCGATTCGATCTGGAATTGTCAAGCACTGTATCATGAGCCTCTGGCTCGGGTGATTGCGCAAGCACTCCCTGTGTTTGACATTAAATTTGATTTACATTTACATTTACACATCGAGATTCACAAAATCCCCAAGTTTGGTGTTAATCAGGCTAGTTTTGACTGAGATACAGCGATTTAAAAACGTCAAAATTAACAAAGAAATGTATGACCATCCGGACGCTTTGTCGGAAAGCGTCCGGATGGCCCTACATTTCGTTGTAAATTTTGACATTTTCAAATGGCTCTATCTTGCTTACTATTGGGTCTATTTTTAACAGACTCGTACCTAGTCCTTCACGGTTTGAAATCAGGCAATGGTCTTGTAGCGTAAAACTAACTACATAACCGAATGCAGGAACAGACTAACAGCTAATAATGATTTGAGTACCTGGGGCTTGCGATCAGCATAAGGACTGATCATGACGTTAATCAACACGGGCTTTTTAATCTTCCTCGTCTCTTCGAAGGCGCTCTCTAACGCTGTTCTTAGTTCATCTGGGGTTTCCGCAAAGAAACCTTTGCCTCCAAACGCTCCGATGATTCGCTCATAACGGGCCTTTGGTAGAAGAGCTGTGGGTGGAGCCCTAAAGAGGAGGAGAGAAAACGAAAACTAGGGTCATTCAACAACGATTTTCGCCGCAAGAGAGAGATCAAAATTCACGTCTGTATGCATTAGGAATAACTGAACACGCGATTACGCTGTGCTGGAGGAGTGGGGATATGTGAGTATGTTTCAACCTTTTATTTCAGGTAATTGATTAAAATTTCTACCAGTCAAGGCTGTTGCCTAACAATATTTCAAGGAGCCCAGAAGGGCAAAAGCCAAAAAGTTAGGAGCCCAACAGGTAATGTTTTGGGAGCTGCTACAAAAATTTAGGCGCCCAAAGGACTTTCTTGGGTGCCCCAGGCTGCTGGGCTCCTGTTAGGCAGCAGCCTTGCCAGTCGTTGAAAACAGCATGCAACGCTGCTCAAGTCAGTCCGGAAGAGAAAGTTGTTAACATCGTTTTTTTGGCGCGTGTCACGTAAGGATATGGACCGCTTAGACATGAAAACTGTTACCAAATGCCGCAACGTTTTCAAATTTAACCGGACCACCTGAATGCTTATTGTAACTGTTGCATCTCTCTCCTAGCGCACAGAACAGGCGTAATTTTTGCGAGCGCGAAACGCGAGTCGCACTCTTCTGCCCTAGCGCGACTCGCGTCTCGCGCTCGCCTCGCTTTCGCCTCTGATCGCCTAATATACGCAAAAAATATTACGCCTGCAGGCTAATCCCTCAGCTCACAGAACGGAGTACAAATATGTTTTTACAATAACTGTAGAAATCCTTGTACGCTTTATTTCTCGTTCACATAGCCAGGTTGCAGGTGCGTCTCACAAAGGCAATTGGCCATTGTTCAGTCAAGGTAATTTCACGTGAACTTACCCTATTGCAGGGTCCACTCCAAGCTCGCTCCAGCTCTCCTCGTCTACACCGTTGTATATACCATTGTTGTTGATGATCATGAAAACTATTGGCAGATTGTACCTGAGATGAGGAAAAACGTATTCTCTATTAATAGACGGCTTAAATCTTTCAGAGTACCTCTTCGAGTTAAGTGGTACCACTCAGTTAAAGTGGTATTTGTACAAAACATTTGGCACGTGAGAAACTGCCGCATAGAATATAACATTGGCACTCAAAACCTTGTCTACACTTGAAAGCTGTTTTATTTTATCACGAAATCGGAAAGTAGTCATTCAGGGCCTGCTAGTTCAAAGCAAAGCCCGATTATAAGCAAGAATTTTGATTTCAGTTTTGTATCTTTTTGGTAAGTTTGCCAGTCAATATTGTTTGGCGTTCTGTTTTGAGTTTGAATACCTTATCACATGAAATTTTCGCGAAAACTTTTTTTCGCAATTTTGGGGTGCGCATATTACGTGACACCTAAATTCTGCGATTTGGCGAAACTTTTGAATTTTGAATCACTTTATATTCGCGTTTTTGAGTAACACACAATTTATTTCCTTAGCAATGTTACTTAAAAATATCCTCGAACTTAGCAAACCGACTTTATCTCTCAAGTCATGTTATGTTCGCGACACTTATTGTTTGCGTCGCAATTTCTTTAAGTCGCGAAATTCCCCGAAATGAACGTGTCGCGAAAACTTCATGTGATAAGGTAATTTTAGACTACCCATAAGCAGTGAAAACATTTTATTTTTCAAAAAAAAAAGTAATAACATGTAGTACTCAAATCCTGGGTTAGCGTTACCTAGCCTGTGTACAGCCGCCCCTTCCCTCAAAAAACTCCGATTTTTTTTTAGGGAAGGGGCGGCTGTACACAGGCTAGCGTTACCCGGCTTTCAAACAACTGGCCGAGCCCTATCTGTCAAGCACTGTCACTTTAAAGTTCAAATAACCAGTTCTCCTCAAAGGTTGGCGTATGTTTCTTTTAAAGATAATTATGAAAATTCAGTGGTGCATCAAGAAAATCTCCCCACTCATGATGATTTCCTTTGTTCTCATAACCTGTCTCCTTAAATATGCATCAACATTACCAGGAGAAATTAGGCTTTTATCAATTGGCTTGAAATCATTTGGCAACATAGTAAATGGTTTGAACCCAGGAATACTCAGTAGTTCGTATTGTGTGATCGTCCGGGTGAGGGTAGTTCTGAAAAGAACTGTTGTTGGTGACTGACGTTTCGAAAACCTGAGCAGAAGTCATCTTCAGAGTCAAGTGAACAGTGTTCGTCAGTCGATGGAGAGGTGGTGTTGTAAGCCGTCTGGTCCGTTGCAAGTGGTTGGTCCGTTTAGCCATGATGGTATTTGCTGCAAGACTTGTGTAAAATTTGTCATCAGTCATTGGTCGGTTCGAGTAAGTTTCGTTTGAGACCCGTTTGAGACCTGTTTGAGGTCCGTGTATTGTTAGTCAAATCGGTCTGTTTTCGGTTTCGTTTGTGTCGTGAATAAGGTCCCGGTAGTTGTGGCAAATCGTTTCAGATGTACCCCACCTGCATGCCGTTTCAAGCTCCATTCCTGAAAATCCAAAAGCACTGTCACCTTGCACGCACACCACCCTCCTGGGGGGATTGGATCCATTGGCTTGACTTTCAGCTAACAGGGCAGCGGCGATGGCAAAACCAGTTCCCACTCCCATTGTGCCAAATGTGCCCGCATCTAGCCTGGGACAAATAAGAAGAAAACCCTTTGCACAAGGTTGTAAACAGAGAATGTTGCTTGGCACAATTTTATTGGTTTTAATAGAAGTTGTGAGAAGTTTCTCTAAAACCTGTTATCTAGCAAAAGCCGTGCTGGCAGGGAAATGCAAGGGCACTCACAAGATATAACCTAACCCTAACTAGCAAAACGAGTTTTCTGCAGGGATTATTCGACAACGTGAAAGCCGCTTGAATCCTTTTCCTAAAAGCACTATTGATAGCTAGCTGGATATGTAGCCTGATTCTCAGATTGTCCAAATCCGCTTACTCTCAATGCATACTAAGAAACCTCAGGCCGTTTGAGACTGGAATGATTTTGCATCGGATCTGTGAGTCAATTGAAGTAGATGGATGAGTTGTGCAGAGAGGATTCCTTTTGGTATGTTTGTTGGAAATAACCCTGAATAACACCTAAGCAAACGACTAAGTGGTTGAGTGACAGTCACGTGGTTACTCACTATTCCTAATGTAGTGTTAATATGGTAGAACAGTTAAGTGCTATAATCCATTCAGCTTAGCTTGCATGGTTGGAGGCCCCAGTGGCATGGGATAAGCGGGCAGGCTGCAAAAACGAGCAATGAAAACCACTGAAACCGCCCGCTATGCAAGCTAATTCAATTTAGATACGAGGTTTGGGTTGAACCCTTCGCTGAATCCTGGTATTGTCTTGTTATACAGTGTCAGCTTTGCCAAAAGATAACAAAAAGTAGTTGCTTCAAAACAGTAGCAATCTTGTTTCTGCGCTCAGTAACGACTTAACAATGGAATGCTTGCTCTGTTTTCTGAATTATACCTGTTCCTAGGAAGGTGATTTGAGATCATGGTTCGACCAATGTCCATTGTGTTTGCTCCTTCATTAACTACGATACAATCACGAGGTAAATGCTTTTTAAGCTGAAATAATCAAAAATAAAAAACCTGATATTAAGAGTTTGTTAAATAAATACAGATTTGGTCCAATTCTTACAGTATTACCGCAGTGGCTGGTGCACGGCTGTTTGTTTGGAAAAGGCAACTACCCTGGGCTGGATTGTCCAAAAGCCGGTCAACGCTAACCCAGGATTAAACTTCGAGTGAAGAATTAACTTTCTCTTGTCTACAGAGGTTTTTCATTGCATTGATTTCTTGTGTAGTTTGCCTACACAACTGATGAAATCAAATTACATCGAAATGGGTGGGCATGATAGGAAAAGCCCAGTTCTTATAGCAGGCATTCCTTCCCCTTCTATCTCGGGTTTAAGTTTTGCCTAATAGTTACCTGTTTACAACTGCAACATACTGACAAGCTATTGCATGGTTGCCACAGAATATTACTTTTCCAAATTCCCTCATTTTTTCCGGATAAAAAAAAAAATTCCCGGACCCAAAAATTTAAAAGGTCAGATCTTGTAGTGGCTTCTAGCGTGAACTTACAGCAGTCCCTTCTACTCGTTTACTAAGACGAATCAGCCTCGTTCCCAGGATCTCTCATCTTCCTGCCCTCAGGGGACAGTAACATGAGAGACCCTGGGAACGAGGTTGCAGACGAATAAATTTTCAACAAATAATTCTTCTTCCCAGGGAAAAATATTGTTTTGATCACAGTGATCCCAGATGTTTATTCCAGCCTTTAATGGTATTAAATCAGCCACAATTAAGGACGGTGCCTACTATTGTTATTGCGCATACGGCCTGCGCATCTCGAGATACTCGGATTTCCTATGGGTGGTGCTTATAATACAGGGATATTTTAGCGCGGTTTAAAACTATGCGGAGAAAGTAGAACTTAACAAGTGCTCTTGGTATCCAAAAAGAAAATTGGGGGTAACAACGCATTTTTCAGAGATAATTAAGCTTCAATTGGGAAAAAAAACGCTATACATTGTTTTGTATTTTAAAGCTTTTTACAAATATTGCTGATTAATTATCTTCGAAAAATGCGTGGTAACCCCCAATTTTCTTTTCGGATTTCAATAGCACTCGTTATGATTTGCTTTTCCCGCATATTCAGTGAACCGCGCAAAAATACCTTTGAATTAGTAGGCACCGTCCTTAAGTCATTTCAAGTTTCCCAAAATGTTCTTCAAAATGTCAATTTTTCCTGACTCAAAAAAAAAAAAATCAAATCCCTGAATCTTCCCAGAGCTTGAAGAATTTTGTTTTCCTTGAACATTTCCTGACCTAGAGCAACCCTGACAGATCATGGAAATCTTCTGGTTATCCTCTAAGTAAGAGATAATGAACCTTTGCACGTATTATTTCACAGAATCTAACCTGTCCATAAACTTGGTAGTAATTCATTGGAACTGTTGACTCCTTAGCAAGTTCCTAATAAAGTACAATGAATTACAATGTTACGATCACCACCATGAATAAAATAATTAGCTATCTACTAGAGATTACCATCTTTAGCTGGGAGCATTTTATGAGTCACTTGTATGTACTTCCTCCTAGGCTTCTACATTTATAATTTTTCAGGTAAAAATAAATAAAATCTCAGTAATAATGTTATCATTAAAAAGGAATTGAGTTATTTAATTTTCTTTTTACAAAACCTATAAAGCAGTTGTTCTGAAGAGCTTGATATTTATTACATGGCATTAGGAGTTAATCCTTGCCTTACTGAATACCCCGGGGGGGGGGGGGGGGTTCTCGATATATCTCTGGGTGGGGAGATGCAGCCGTCCCCTCATACCCTGACCCTGTTTAAGACAAATATCGCTGATTTTCCTACCCTGTTTAAGACAGAATTCCGATTTTTGATACCCTGTTTAAGACATAGAATAAAAGTTGCGGTTACAAATTGTGTGGCTTTCTTGTTGTGTAATCAATGGAAATTTAATGTGCCTGGTATCACTGCCTGAAAGTCAACGGAAGTCAATATTAATTTACAAGAGCTTGTAAAAATTTTGCTGTTTATCGTCCAAGAAAAAATTTCCCATTTAAGACAAAAATTGATAAATCGATACCCTGATTAAGACAAAAAATGATAAATTTGATACCCTGTTTAAGACAAAAATCCCGGAAAACATACCCTGGCTGGCCGCACGTCCCCATTAAGCCTTTATAAGGGAGTACCCCCCGCCCCCCTCCCCGGGCTGAATACATTAGTCCTTATAATTATACCTCATTCTTTTTCTTGTTAAGTTCTGATTTGTCCTTTAATTCTCGACCCCACAATGCCGAACCACAAAGATTTGTTGGTCTTTCTCCAAAAGTCTTTATAACTGCTGCTACAAGCTACATGTAAAAAGAAGTTATTTGACACTGTTAATTAATATTTGAAAAAACATAATTCCATTTTGCAGACATTTCATAGCACAATTAATGCCCCTTTCAGCTTTGACAACATGAGTGACGGGAATAAGTTATTACATGTAAGTGAATTCACTTGGATCAACAATATAAAAGTAAGACAGGTAATAATTATCAAAAGTCTGCATACAAGCCAAGTGGTTCATCAGGCTGGAGCTAATCCCGGTTCCTATAGCACGAAACGACTAGAAATTTGCTACTCCCCTTTAGATGTGATGTTAGTTCATCACACGGTTACCCCTAGCATGGAATTCACTGGTAGCCATTTATACACCTGTGACAGGCGCGGTGGCCTCATGGTTAGTGCGCTCACCTCCGGATCCTGGGATAAGCTCTGGCTTGATGGGCCACTTGGCTTGTATGCAGATGAAACCCTTTTTTGACCATTTATACACCTGGTAGGGCTGGAGAGAGGCACTGTGCGAGTTAAGTGTCTTGCTCAAGAAGGCAAAAACACATCCTGGGCCAGGACTCAAACCTGGACCACTAGATCCAGATTTGAGTGTACTAACCATTGGACCACTGCCCCTCACATGAGAAAAAGAATATACACAGTTTACAAGTATATTTCTGTAGACAGAGTACTAAACAAGGCAGTGACAATCCACCTGTTCTGCGACACTCTTCAAATCTCCTAAAAGTGCAACCTCTGCAGGAACATTGTTTTCCATTTCCTCTGCATGAAGATCAATCTATGAGCAACAAAACATTCCAATTGTAATTTATATTTATTTTGCAATGTGCAGCAGACTTTATCTTTAACTTTAGCATTTATACACTAAACTTAAACTTCTCTTAAATTTATGTTATTTGAAGCAAACTTAATAACAATTTACTTAATTGGTGAATTATATAATATTGAATATATCCTGCAGCAATTAATCTCAATCTGTAGGAGAGATTAGTAAGTTTTATCAATTAACTAGAAAAACTGTGAGTCTTCTTTAAACAATCTAGTAATGTGCCTATACCTGGATTATTTTAACATCAGCTTTGAACCTTGGAGGTTTCCCAAAATGTAGGATCCAGTTTAATCTTGCTCCAAACAGAAATATCACATCAGCTTGAGACAAGGCTCTGCCAAAACAAGATGAACACTTCTTATCACAATCTTACACAATTGCTCAATAACATAATTATTATAATTATTGCTATAATTATTACATCAGCATAGTTACATAGTTATTTTATTGTATCATATCGATCTTGTACAGGTGACTTTGGCAAGGAAGCATGAAAGACACAATTTTGGAGGAAAACACAAAGGATGCAATGGCCTGTATACATGTGTAACCTTTGCATGTATACATTCAACCTTGTTCCTAGGGTCTCTAGCAGGGTGGGGAGGAGGGTCCTAGCCCTCCAGAGGGTTGGGGCATGGAAGGGTATTAGGTGCACTGTCTCTCTCTAGGGTGATGGGGGTGGGGCATGGAAGGGGGTGAGGTGTCCTGCCCCTCTCTCACTCTAGAGAGGTTTGGATAGGGCATTGAAGGTGGTTAGGTGTACTGTCTCACTCTCCCTTTAGGGTGATTAGGGTGGGGCATGGAAGGGGGTGAGGTGTCCTGCTCCTCTCTCACTCTAGAGAGGAGGGGATAGGGCATGGAGGGGGGTTAGGTCAGCAGCCCATCACCCGGAGCCTCCATCGCCCATACAAACCCTATAAGGCAACCTTTGTGCGTATCTTTCACTATATGCACTATTGCCATACAGTGTAATATAATGCACTACAGCACAGCAGACACAACACAATTAAATGCACTATACTAGCAATAGGTCTCACTAAATCTGCCCCCCGCTTCTATTTTATCTCTCAAGGATATAAAATTCTTATAAAATTCCACTGCATATATGGAAACTACTATTTATTGTATGATATATTTAATCGTTAACTACATCACTCAAACTTTTCAAGTAACTTAAGCATATTACTATAAATGATCCAAAGAATCAACTAAATTAACCAAACCAACACATTCTTTTTAACTTATTCTATCACATGATATTCTTTACATAATACTCTCACGTAGTGCATTCTGGAAAAAAAAATTAAAACACTGTTGTTCTAGTTTGATACTGAAACAAACCATTTGTCTTGATACACGAGGATTCTGCGAGCAAATGTATCTCGGAAGCAGAACAGAAGTCGAGATTTTTTTCCGAGATGTAAACAGAAGTATCGCATTACAGTCGCCATATATGCAAATTAGAGTCAAGGTTTTTGTCTTCAACGAAAACGCTGCAAAACATTTACATTTACATTTGGATCCCTGCCAGTCAACCCAGCCATCACATGGATTCTACGCCACGCAAGATTAATCAGTAAAAATAAGTGATACAATTGAAAGTGATCTGTATACTTGATGTTTGGGTCGAGTCTGGCGACCCCGTTGCTGATTTGTGTACCAAACAGTTCAATCTGGTACTGCTGAATAACCTTTGAATTCCAGATATGAAGAAATCACTGTGATGACAGATACTCGCCCTAAAATATATTTTGGAAAATATCTTCCTCTCCTCCTCGTGCAGCAAATACATCTTCCTCGATCTCCTCCTCGTGTTTGTGGTTGCAAGAATTACCCATGTAGCATTGCCTTGCGAGCTGACTAAAACATTAACCGGGACCACCGTGCATGCCTAGTTTCTTCAATCGGGATTGATTCGCATACTACACCAATATTTCACACATTCTTTACACGTATACGCGGGGGAGACTATAATGCCTCCTCGGGTTTTTGCCTCTGGGCCAAAAACCCTGCGGGGTCAACAATATGCTTTGTTGGGAATTTAAGCTCACCTGGGGTGAAGACTGTTCTAAAAATAAAAGATACGCGCAAAGGTTGACTGAAGGATATATGGGAGATGGAGGCTCCAGTTGATGGGCTCTTGGTTAGGTGCATTGTCTCACTCTCACTCAAGGGTGGTGGGGTGGGGCATGGAAGAGGGTGAGGTCTGCTTCTCTCTCACTCTAGAAAGGTGGGTGGGGGCATGAAAGGGGTTAACGTGTCCTGCCTCTATCTCACTTTAGAGGTGGGGGTGGGGCATGGAACAGGGTAAGGTGTCCTGCCCCTCTCTCCCTCCAGAGAGATGGAGGTGGGACATGGAACAGGGTGAGGTGTTCTGCCCCTCTCTCACTCTTGAGGGGTGGGGGTGGGGGGAATGGAACAGGATGAGATGTCCTGCGTATATTTCACTCTAGAGAGGTGAGGGTAGAGCATGGACGGGGGTAAGGTGTCCTTCCTCTCTTTCACTCTAGAGAGGTGGGGTGGAACAAGCAAGAGGAGTGAGGTGTCCTACCCATCTCTCATTCTAGAGAGGTAGGGGTGGGGCATGGAAGGAGGTGAGGTGTCCTGCCTCTCTCTCATTCTAGAGAGGTGGCGGTGGAGCATGGAAGGAAGTGAGGTGTCCTGTCCCTCTCTCATTCTAGGGGGATGGGGATGAGAAGAAGAGAACCCCTTGGTATGTGGGTGTGCACAATGTGCTGTTATGACACTTGGAACAAATTAAATGTACCTTGATCTGGCTGCTGCAACACACAGGGAATGGTCATCAGAAATCACTCCTTTCCCCATGGGTGTGGGGAGAAATGGTAACTTGCATCTCTCAACAAATTCCTGAAGAGGTTTCTCAGCATGTGCATATGCTGCACCTATATAAAGAAATGAAATTAATTTACTGTAAAAAAACATGAAACACAGTCAAAACCCTACCACTGAAGTAAAATCTAACATTTCTTCCAGCATGTGTATTTCTTATGTCCTTACCTTTGCCAATTATTACGAGAGGTTTCTTTGCTTCACTAAGAACCTTGATTGCTTTTTCCACTGCAGATGGATCTGCAAGACACTTTGGAGGAGCTGGAGAACAACGAATTGACCTTTGAAGAAAATATCAACCCTGTCAATCAAACCTGAAAACATCTGAACTTTCCTCGCTAATTTTCATACAATGGAATCTTGCTATGTACCTCAATATCACTGCCACTTTATTCCGGCTCAAAAAAGCTCATGACAGTTAGTCGACATTTTCTTAATATTCAAGGAACCCTTTACATTGACCACCCTGTTAATATGGCCACCCAGTAATTCAAAAGATAAATATTTTTGTGGCCAGATTAACTGGGTTCCATTGTGGTTATATTCCTGACTTTATACTAGTTCTGGAATTTGATAGGCCTAAGTACTAATAAAACTAACTTAAAGACAACGTTTTAGGCCTACTGTGCACCAAGGCAATGTTTCTTAAGGCTTAAGGTTAGTATTAGTAAAGGTTTAAGGTTGTTCTAGTATTCAATTTGGTAAAACAATGACCCGTGACCTGCGTTTTAGACCCGCCAGATTTTCTGTATTCTCATGACCTTACTGCACAATTACGCTTGGGGAAACCAATCATGTTGATCTCTCTTGGGAATCAACAAGTAAGAACATTTATTTACATGCACATTAAAGCAGTTTATAAGTCACCTTGCCTTACAGGCTGCCACTTTCTCTGTGATCATATTTCCTGGCAAGTCCAGATAACTAGCTCCTGGTCTACCATATATACTTGTTCGCACAGCCTAGGAAACTAGTGAAAATTAGCAAGAAATCTAGTGATCTCTTCCCGGGTTAAATTTTATTGTTGCTAAAAGTGACTCCTCGATAAGGATTTTCCTCATCAGAATATACAATATTCTGATTTGTACTACACAATTCACTGAATAAAACAAGGTAGCAAATCAATTATTGTTCAGTGCTGCTCCAAATCACAATGAGTGTTCACCTTTTCAACAAAAAATGGTATTTCTCCTACACTGCTTGGTCTTACAGAATACTTGGCATAAGGTCTTGCTGCTTCAACCTGGAACAAATTGCAGAAAATTTATAATAACTATCTTACTGTTGTAGATATTTGACTGTATAATTTTGAGAGAGGTGTGATGGCTTAATGGTTAGTGTAGTGGAATCTGAATTGACTGGTTAAAACTCAACCAAAGGCAAAAGTTGTCAGAAGTAATGCGTTCTTAGACAAAACACTTTGTTGAGTCTCATATATAACCGTTCCCCTCTATCGCCTATGCTATGACAGTCAAGCTATAATTATGATATTATTATAATACTATTGTATTAAAACATAACTCTGTACTTGTGGAAATTCCTGAAAAGCACCCATACTTTCTTGATCAACATCACTTGAACCACCAATCACTAAAACTGGCCTGAAAACAAAACATCAACAATATTAATCCTCATTATCTACCCAACAACTCTCATAGCTTACTGCGCCTTTCAACATACTGACTCTAAAATTCAAAGTTCAACCAACAAATGCCTTTTTTGCTACTGTCAATCAAATGTTCACAGCTCCTCTCAGCTTCTGACTACTGCCTAGTGCATGGTAATCAAATTGTTGTGCACAGTTCAGACAACGAAACAGTGCTAGGCAGTAGTTGTAAGCGGGGAGGACCCACCGAATATTTGATTGAGGGTAGTAAAAAATGCATTTGTCACTTGAGCTTTGAATTTTAGAGTCTGCATGTTATTGAAAAGTACAGTAAAAATTAGTGACAAACTCGTCAGTCTCCTGACAAGTTTGCACAAGGTCTTATATAAAGTGCACAATCTGAATAATTCAGGTAATCAATATGTTGCATACTAACCAGCAGTTACTCATAGCATTTGCCATTCCACCCAGGGCATGTATTAATCCTGGTCCAGAAACCACAAGGCAAACACCAGGTCTGAAAAAGAGTTCATTTTACATTAATATTGGACACTGTTCAAAGGATGATGTAATGAGTATTAATAAATTAAATAATTTACAAATCAATCCAATTAAATGTCAGAGTAAAAATAAAAAGTTATAACTAAAGGGAATAAGAAAATTGTTGATCAAAGGAAGGCCACTCAGAGTTATATGTAGTTACAATCATGCGATTTTGAGGTAGAAGCACACAATTTCGAGTTTACAATATGTACATGTTTCGGATGAACAACATCCATCTTCAGTTGCGAATACAAATGAACCGCTAGTCGGTGTGATATAAAAGAGAGCTAAATGGAATATATGAATGCTAAATATAACAACATGAAAGTAAGGCACTAGAAAATACAATGATAGAAAAAAAAAATGGGTATTTTAACACTGGATAATTTAAAACGAAAGTGTTAAATTCACATGATTAACTTGCTTGTTTAATGAGGGGTTTTCCCACCTGATGTGTAAGGCCTCCTTGATTTTCAGTTGAAAAGACGTGGAGGGGGTGTCAAAGATTGAAAACAATTCTCTGAGCACAAAGCTCTGCATGTTTTCGACCTATGAATGTGCTGAAAGGTGTGCCAGTTCTTATCAGATTTTAAATGTTCACAAACACGTGTAGCAAGATGTCGGTTTGTCTCGCCGAAAATCAAGGAGGCCTTACACATCATGACCTGCATTGAACAAAAACATACCTGTCCACGAATGGCAGCAACAGGTAAAACATGTCATGAAGGAGTTAAATTCTCGGTAAGATGTTAACATGTAAAGCCAATTTCTGCATAATCTGGCGTCTTTTCCACATAACTGTCACTTTCTTCCGCATAATATTGCCAAAAATTTCCACATAATTTTCCTTTTTTTTCAGATGGTCTGTTATATTTCATGCATTTTTGTATTCTTTTTCAAATAAAAATGCTCTTATAGAAACTAAAAACAAATAACATAAGAGCATCTCTTTTCTTGTCCAACACTATTATAAACCAAAACAGCCCAAGTGGTAGATATGATCCTCTTGAAAATGAAAGTATGTGAGAGGGGGAAGGTTGAACCAGGGAAGCTGAGGAATTGTTTTTAAACATTTCATTAAGTTAATCATTAGACAGTATCATTAGATTAGTTAGATTTGTTTATCAGTAAACATTATTTCTTACAGGCCTAGCTCGTTAATTCAGTCTAAGACTGCCAGAGAGTTTTTAACAAACTACTGAGTTTGTACTGAACATGTTACCTCCCAGTTAGATATCCAATAGCTGATGCTGCATAGCAAGCCTGTAGACAAGACAGCCTTATAAAATTAATTTGTCAAGTATGTACATAGCATACGCAGTCTAGTATTTTCTAAGGAAATTAAATCCCTTGTTTTAGTCCATGTCTCTATAACTAAATACTTAAGATGTGCATGGATGAACCAGCAAAAAAGCCTTAAGACCCATTCCTTGCCTGCAGAATACCACCTGATTGCCTATTTTGCAGCCTATTATCAGAATATATAAAATAACAATTACTAGTGTTGTTATAAAGCCCTGAGGCTAGTATTTTGAAAGAAATCTGATGTTGTTTACCTAGGTAAGAGACTAAACGCTAAAAAGGAGTGTTTGGTTCCATTTTCCCACCCACCCAACTGCCAGGGTGCATTCAGACTAGGTTAGGCCAGAAGATCTTTGGCAAAGCCTTTAAAATTTTGAGGTGTACTGTGCACTGTGCAAATAGAGTTTTTGGCATATAACAGCGTTCACGTTTATATTTGCTTGTGCTAGCATATACATGTAGACATAAAAACTGTGGTTTCCTAACTTCTCTTTATTCCCTATATTGAATATCATATCCAGGCCAATAACGGGTATCTCATACAATCCATTGAGTCCAAATATTTAGAGTCCTAACTAGGTAGAGTCAAAAGGGCTACTGATATATTGGTTTATAATATAGAGACGGCCGTATTAATTATCATAAAGAGGAAGAGATTACATGAACCTAATTTCCATTTCTCTTGGACATATCTATATTACAGAGGTGTTGGTATTAATTATTACAGAAGAAGAGATCACATGAATCCTGGTTTCTATTAGACATGTCCATATTATGGAGTTGTCTATAGGGAGAGGTTTGACTATAGCTATAAACTATGATCAAATTTTACCCCTTGATTTGTTAGGTCAATCACATTGAATTTTACGAAAGAGTCAAGACGCCGTTTATGTTTTCAAATATCTGCATTGGTTCGGGAGATATCTAAGTTTGAAAATTGAATAAAACATGCAAATGAGATGACTGATGACATCATATCCTCAACCAAATATTACATCAAGTGTATTAATAGCGCTATCTTGGTCAATTTGCAACAGAAGCCATTGAAACTTGGTAGGCTAATAGTTCTAAATGCAACTCACCTACAGCTATAACAATTTCTGTTTTCATGGCAACCCACTCTTTTCCATTCTCCTCTAGTCTGACTTCAATACTTAATTGATTTTAAGCTTGGAAAACAATAAACAATGCCATGAACTCAACCCAAGGTATTTACATGCTTGCTGGATCATACAGATAAAGTACCAATGGTAAATATCAACATGGAACACTAAAAGTGGTCAGAAAAGCCTTTAATATCATGGAGGTGTGGAACCCAGTATGTTGCTATGGCAACAAAATTGTCAAGCTCGCATTGCGGAGCACCTCTAGTAGAATCTTACCTTAAAAATCAAACATTTCTGATACAAATTGACTGAGAAATACTTGTTTATCATATTAGTTCAAAATTCGGTTCAGTGTAAGATGTCATCACTTGGCTATTAAATGTACATTTTTTAAAAAAACTTGAATATCTCTGGAACGAAAAGAGATATTGTTAAGCAGTAAACAGTATTTTTGCTCTTGTGCAGACTACTTGTTTATGTCTTAAAATGGCTCAGATTTGAATGATGCGATTTTCGCCATAGTAGCACTTTAACTTGATAATGAAATAACCCATGGGACAGGGCACTGATCTGAAGACAGGGGAGTTCCTTACCGCTTGCTCGTTTCTCATACCGATGTATTTGATGCCTTCTGCCTGTGCAGCCCCCGCTATCTCAATAACTGGAATGCCCACAACTCCGAACATGTATTCCACACCTTGAGACTTCAAGGCAGACGCAAGCAGCGAGGCACCATTGAGAAATTCCTCGTCAACTTCTTGCTCCGCCATTTTGTCTTGGCTTTAAAGGTACGTGGTGTAACAGTCATAAAGTCATATTCCCAGATCTCTTCCGACGGGCGGCGTCATGTTAGCCTGCGTAGCTGGCGGGATACGTACGGCTTTTGCTACCAAAACAAAAGCAGTCGCGCGCAAAATCCCGCCAGCTACGCAGGCTAGCGTTATGTCGGAAAGTGGTCTCCTCCGCAGCCGTTATTTGGGATATCACGCAATGGAAGCGTTGCGTGACATCCCCAAAAACGTCTGCGAAGGAGACTGGTCGGAAGAGATCTGGGAATATGACTTTATGACTGTTACACCACGTACCTTTAAAGCCAAGACAAAATGGCGGAGCAAGAAGTTGACGAGGAATTTCTCAATGGTGCCTCGCTGCTTGCGTCTGCCTTGAAGTCTCAAGGTGTGGAATACATGTTCGGAGTTGTGGGCATTCCAGTTATTGAGATAGCGGGGGCTGCACAGGCAGAAGGCATCAAATACATCGGTATGAGAAACGAGCAAGCGGTAAGGAACTCCCCTGTCTTCAGATCAGTGCCCTGTCCCATGGGTTATTTCATTATCAAGTTAAAGTGCTACTATGGCGAAAATCGCATCATTCAAATCTGAGCCATTTTAAGACATAAACAAGTAGTCTGCACAAGAGCAAAAATACTGTTTACTGCTTAACAATATCTCTTTTCGTTCCAGAGATATTCAAGTTTTTTTAAAAAATGTACATTTAATAGCCAAGTGATGACATCTTACACTGAACCGAATTTTGAACTAATATGATAAACAGTATTTCTCAGTCAATTTGTATCAGAAATGTTTGATTTTTTAAGGTAAGATTCTACTAGAGGTGCTCCGCAATGCGAGCTTGACAATTTTGTTGCCATAGCAACATACTGGGTTCCACACCTCCATGATATTAAAGGCTTTTCTGACCACTTTTAGTGTTCCATGTTGATATTTACCATTGGTACTTTATCTGTATGATCCAGCAAGCATGTAAATACCTTGGGTTGAGTTCATGGCATTGTTTATTGTTTTCCAAGCTTAAAATCAATTAAGTATTGAAGTCAGACTAGAGGAGAATGGAAAAGAGTGGGTTGCCATGAAAACAGAAATTGTTATAGCTGTAGGTGAGTTGCATTTAGAACTATTAGCCTACCAAGTTTCAATGGCTTCTGTTGCAAATTGACCAAGATAGCGCTATTAATACACTTGATGTAATATTTGGTTGAGGATATGATGTCATCAGTCATCTCATTTGCATGTTTTATTCAATTTTCAAACTTAGATATCTCCCGAACCAATGCAGATATTTGAAAACATAAACGGCGTCTTGACTCTTTCGTAAAATTCAATGTGATTGACCTAACAAATCAAGGGGTAAAATTTGATCATAGTTTATAGCTATAGTCAAACCTCTCCCTATAGACAACTCCATAATATGGACATGTCTAATAGAAACCAGGATTCATGTGATCTCTTCTTCTGTAATAATTAATACCAACACCTCTGTAATATAGATATGTCCAAGAGAAATGGAAATTAGGTTCATGTAATCTCTTCCTCTTTATGATAATTAATACGGCCGTCTCTATATTATAAACCAATATATCAGTAGCCCTTTTGACTCTACCTAGTTAGGACTCTAAATATTTGGACTCAATGGATTGTATGAGATACCCGTTATTGGCCTGGATATGATATTCAATATAGGGAATAAAGAGAAGTTAGGAAACCACAGTTTTTATGTCTACATGTATATGCTAGCACAAGCAAATATAAACGTGAACGCTGTTATATGCCAAAAACTCTATTTGCACAGTGCACAGTACACCTCAAAATTTTAAAGGCTTTGCCAAAGATCTTCTGGCCTAACCTAGTCTGAATGCACCCTGGCAGTTGGGTGGGTGGGAAAATGGAACCAAACACTCCTTTTTAGCGTTTAGTCTCTTACCTAGGTAAACAACATCAGATTTCTTTCAAAATACTAGCCTCAGGGCTTTATAACAACACTAGTAATTGTTATTTTATATATTCTGATAATAGGCTGCAAAATAGGCAATCAGGTGGTATTCTGCAGGCAAGGAATGGGTCTTAAGGCTTTTTTGCTGGTTCATCCATGCACATCTTAAGTATTTAGTTATAGAGACATGGACTAAAACAAGGGATTTAATTTCCTTAGAAAATACTAGACTGCGTATGCTATGTACATACTTGACAAATTAATTTTATAAGGCTGTCTTGTCTACAGGCTTGCTATGCAGCATCAGCTATTGGATATCTAACTGGGAGGTAACATGTTCAGTACAAACTCAGTAGTTTGTTAAAAACTCTCTGGCAGTCTTAGACTGAATTAACGAGCTAGGCCTGTAAGAAATAATGTTTACTGATAAACAAATCTAACTAATCTAATGATACTGTCTAATGATTAACTTAATGAAATGTTTAAAAACAATTCCTCAGCTTCCCTGGTTCAACCTTCCCCCTCTCACATACTTTCATTTTCAAGAGGATCATATCTACCACTTGGGCTGTTTTGGTTTATAATAGTGTTGGACAAGAAAAGAGATGCTCTTATGTTATTTGTTTTTAGTTTCTATAAGAGCATTTTTATTTGAAAAAGAATACAAAAATGCATGAAATATAACAGACCATCTGAAAAAAAAGGAAAATTATGTGGAAATTTTTGGCAATATTATGCGGAAGAAAGTGACAGTTATGTGGAAAAGACGCCAGATTATGCAGAAATTGGCTTTACATGTTAACATCTTACCGAGAATTTAACTCCTTCATGACATGTTTTACCTGTTGCTGCCATTCGTGGACAGGTATGTTTTTGTTCAATGCAGGTCATGATGTGTAAGGCCTCCTTGATTTTCGGCGAGACAAACCGACATCTTGCTACACGTGTTTGTGAACATTTAAAATCTGATAAGAACTGGCACACCTTTCAGCACATTCATAGGTCGAAAACATGCAGAGCTTTGTGCTCAGAGAATTGTTTTCAATCTTTGACACCCCCTCCACGTCTTTTCAACTGAAAATCAAGGAGGCCTTACACATCAGGTGGGAAAACCCCTCATTAAACAAGCAAGTTAATCATGTGAATTTAACACTTTCGTTTTAAATTATCCAGTGTTAAAATACCCATTTTTTTTTTCTATCATTGTATTTTCTAGTGCCTTACTTTCATGTTGTTATATTTAGCATTCATATATTCCATTTAGCTCTCTTTTATATCACACCGACTAGCGGTTCATTTGTATTCGCAACTGAAGATGGATGTTGTTCATCCGAAACATGTACATATTGTAAACTCGAAATTGTGTGCTTCTACCTCAAAATCGCATGATTGTAACTACATATAACTCTGAGTGGCCTTCCTTTGATCAACAATTTTCTTATTCCCTTTAGTTATAACTTTTTATTTTTACTCTGACATTTAATTGGATTGATTTGTAAATTATTTAATTTATTAATACTCATTACATCATCCTTTGAACAGTGTCCAATATTAATGTAAAATGAACTCTTTTTCAGACCTGGTGTTTGCCTTGTGGTTTCTGGACCAGGATTAATACATGCCCTGGGTGGAATGGCAAATGCTATGAGTAACTGCTGGTTAGTATGCAACATATTGATTACCTGAATTATTCAGATTGTGCACTTTATATAAGACCTTGTGCAAACTTGTCAGGAGACTGACGAGTTTGTCACTAATTTTTACTGTACTTTTCAATAACATGCAGACTCTAAAATTCAAAGCTCAAGTGACAAATGCATTTTTTACTACCCTCAATCAAATATTCGGTGGGTCCTCCCCGCTTACAACTACTGCCTAGCACTGTTTCGTTGTCTGAACTGTGCACAACAATTTGATTACCATGCACTAGGCAGTAGTCAGAAGCTGAGAGGAGCTGTGAACATTTGATTGACAGTAGCAAAAAAGGCATTTGTTGGTTGAACTTTGAATTTTAGAGTCAGTATGTTGAAAGGCGCAGTAAGCTATGAGAGTTGTTGGGTAGATAATGAGGATTAATATTGTTGATGTTTTGTTTTCAGGCCAGTTTTAGTGATTGGTGGTTCAAGTGATGTTGATCAAGAAAGTATGGGTGCTTTTCAGGAATTTCCACAAGTACAGAGTTATGTTTTAATACAATAGTATTATAATAATATCATAATTATAGCTTGACTGTCATAGCATAGGCGATAGAGGGGAACGGTTATATATGAGACTCAACAAAGTGTTTTGTCTAAGAACGCATTACTTCTGACAACTTTTGCCTTTGGTTGAGTTTTAACCAGTCAATTCAGATTCCACTACACTAACCATTAAGCCATCACACCTCTCTCAAAATTATACAGTCAAATATCTACAACAGTAAGATAGTTATTATAAATTTTCTGCAATTTGTTCCAGGTTGAAGCAGCAAGACCTTATGCCAAGTATTCTGTAAGACCAAGCAGTGTAGGAGAAATACCATTTTTTGTTGAAAAGGTGAACACTCATTGTGATTTGGAGCAGCACTGAACAATAATTGATTTGCTACCTTGTTTTATTCAGTGAATTGTGTAGTACAAATCAGAATATTGTATATTCTGATGAGGAAAATCCTTATCGAGGAGTCACTTTTAGCAACAATAAAATTTAACCCGGGAAGAGATCACTAGATTTCTTGCTAATTTTCACTAGTTTCCTAGGCTGTGCGAACAAGTATATATGGTAGACCAGGAGCTAGTTATCTGGACTTGCCAGGAAATATGATCACAGAGAAAGTGGCAGCCTGTAAGGCAAGGTGACTTATAAACTGCTTTAATGTGCATGTAAATAAATGTTCTTACTTGTTGATTCCCAAGAGAGATCAACATGATTGGTTTCCCCAAGCGTAATTGTGCAGTAAGGTCATGAGAATACAGAAAATCTGGCGGGTCTAAAACGCAGGTCACGGGTCATTGTTTTACCAAATTGAATACTAGAACAACCTTAAACCTTTACTAATACTAACCTTAAGCCTTAAGAAACATTGCCTTGGTGCACAGTAGGCCTAAAACGTTGTCTTTAAGTTAGTTTTATTAGTACTTAGGCCTATCAAATTCCAGAACTAGTATAAAGTCAGGAATATAACCACAATGGAACCCAGTTAATCTGGCCACAAAAATATTTATCTTTTGAATTACTGGGTGGCCATATTAACAGGGTGGTCAATGTAAAGGGTTCCTTGAATATTAAGAAAATGTCGACTAACTGTCATGAGCTTTTTTGAGCCGGAATAAAGTGGCAGTGATATTGAGGTACATAGCAAGATTCCATTGTATGAAAATTAGCGAGGAAAGTTCAGATGTTTTCAGGTTTGATTGACAGGGTTGATATTTTCTTCAAAGGTCAATTCGTTGTTCTCCAGCTCCTCCAAAGTGTCTTGCAGATCCATCTGCAGTGGAAAAAGCAATCAAGGTTCTTAGTGAAGCAAAGAAACCTCTCGTAATAATTGGCAAAGGTAAGGACATAAGAAATACACATGCTGGAAGAAATGTTAGATTTTACTTCAGTGGTAGGGTTTTGACTGTGTTTCATGTTTTTTTACAGTAAATTAATTTCATTTCTTTATATAGGTGCAGCATATGCACATGCTGAGAAACCTCTTCAGGAATTTGTTGAGAGATGCAAGTTACCATTTCTCCCCACACCCATGGGGAAAGGAGTGATTTCTGATGACCATTCCCTGTGTGTTGCAGCAGCCAGATCAAGGTACATTTAATTTGTTCCAAGTGTCATAACAGCACATTGTGCACACCCACATACCAAGGGGTTCTCTTCTTCTCATCCCCATCCCCCTAGAATGAGAGAGGGACAGGACACCTCACTTCCTTCCATGCTCCACCGCCACCTCTCTAGAATGAGAGAGAGGCAGGACACCTCACCTCCTTCCATGCCCCACCCCTACCTCTCTAGAATGAGAGATGGGTAGGACACCTCACTCCTCTTGCTTGTTCCACCCCACCTCTCTAGAGTGAAAGAGAGGAAGGACACCTTACCCCCGTCCATGCTCTACCCTCACCTCTCTAGAGTGAAATATACGCAGGACATCTCATCCTGTTCCATTCCCCCCACCCCCACCCCTCAAGAGTGAGAGAGGGGCAGAACACCTCACCCTGTTCCATGTCCCACCTCCATCTCTCTGGAGGGAGAGAGGGGCAGGACACCTTACCCTGTTCCATGCCCCACCCCCACCTCTAAAGTGAGATAGAGGCAGGACACGTTAACCCCTTTCATGCCCCCACCCACCTTTCTAGAGTGAGAGAGAAGCGAGACCTCACCCTCTTCCATGCCCCACCCCACCACCCTTGAGTGAGAGTGAGACAATGCACCTAACCAAGAGCCCATCAACTGGAGCCTCCATCTCCCATATATCCTTCAGTCAACCTTTGCGCGTATCTTTTATTTTTAGAACAGTCTTCACCCCAGGTGAGCTTAAATTCCCAACAAAGCATATTGTTGACCCCGCAGGGTTTTGGCCCAGAGGCAAAAACCCGAGGAGGCATTATAGTCTCCCCCGCGTATACGTGTAAAGAATGTGTGAAATATTGGTGTAGTATGCGAATCAATCCCGATTGAAGAAACTAGGCATGCACGGTGGTCCCGGTTAATGTTTTAGTCAGCTCGCAAGGCAATGCTACATGGGTAATTCTTGCAACCACAAACACGAGGAGGAGATCGAGGAAGATGTATTTGCTGCACGAGGAGGAGAGGAAGATATTTTCCAAAATATATTTTAGGGCGAGTATCTGTCATCACAGTGATTTCTTCATATCTGGAATTCAAAGGTTATTCAGCAGTACCAGATTGAACTGTTTGGTACACAAATCAGCAACGGGGTCGCCAGACTCGACCCAAACATCAAGTATACAGATCACTTTCAATTGTATCACTTATTTTTACTGATTAATCTTGCGTGGCGTAGAATCCATGTGATGGCTGGGTTGACTGGCAGGGATCCAAATGTAAATGTAAATGTTTTGCAGCGTTTTCGTTGAAGACAAAAACCTTGACTCTAATTTGCATATATGGCGACTGTAATGCGATACTTCTGTTTACATCTCGGAAAAAAATCTCGACTTCTGTTCTGCTTCCGAGATACATTTGCTCGCAGAATCCTCGTGTATCAAGACAAATGGTTTGTTTCAGTATCAAACTAGAACAACAGTGTTTTAATTTTTTTTCCAGAATGCACTACGTGAGAGTATTATGTAAAGAATATCATGTGATAGAATAAGTTAAAAAGAATGTGTTGGTTTGGTTAATTTAGTTGATTCTTTGGATCATTATAGTAATATGCTTAAGTTACTTGAAAAGTTTGAGTGATGTAGTTAACGATTAAATATATCATACAATAAATAGTAGTTTCCATATATGCAGTGGAATTTTATAAGAATTTTATATCCTTGAGAGATAAAATAGAAGCGGGGGGCAGATTTAGTGAGACCTATTGCTAGTATAGTGCATTTAATTGTGTTGTGTCTGCTGTGCTGTAGTGCATTATATTACACTGTATGGCAATAGTGCATATAGTGAAAGATACGCACAAAGGTTGCCTTATAGGGTTTGTATGGGCGATGGAGGCTCCGGGTGATGGGCTGCTGACCTAACCCCCCTCCATGCCCTATCCCCTCCTCTCTAGAGTGAGAGAGGAGCAGGACACCTCACCCCCTTCCATGCCCCACCCTAATCACCCTAAAGGGAGAGTGAGACAGTACACCTAACCACCTTCAATGCCCTATCCAAACCTCTCTAGAGTGAGAGAGGGGCAGGACACCTCACCCCCTTCCATGCCCCACCCCCATCACCCTAGAGAGAGACAGTGCACCTAATACCCTTCCATGCCCCAACCCTCTGGAGGGCTAGGACCCTCCTCCCCACCCTGCTAGAGACCCTAGGAACAAGGTTGAATGTATACATGCAAAGGTTACACATGTATACAGGCCATTGCATCCTTTGTGTTTTCCTCCAAAAATTGTGTCTTTCATGCTTCCTTGCCAAAGTCACCTGTACAAGATCGATATGATACAATAAAATAACTATGTAACTATGCTGATGTAATAATTATAGCAATAATTATAATAATTATGTTATTGAGCAATTGTGTAAGATTGTGATAAGAAGTGTTCATCTTGTTTTGGCAGAGCCTTGTCTCAAGCTGATGTGATATTTCTGTTTGGAGCAAGATTAAACTGGATCCTACATTTTGGGAAACCTCCAAGGTTCAAAGCTGATGTTAAAATAATCCAGGTATAGGCACATTACTAGATTGTTTAAAGAAGACTCACAGTTTTTCTAGTTAATTGATAAAACTTACTAATCTCTCCTACAGATTGAGATTAATTGCTGCAGGATATATTCAATATTATATAATTCACCAATTAAGTAAATTGTTATTAAGTTTGCTTCAAATAACATAAATTTAAGAGAAGTTTAAGTTTAGTGTATAAATGCTAAAGTTAAAGATAAAGTCTGCTGCACATTGCAAAATAAATATAAATTACAATTGGAATGTTTTGTTGCTCATAGATTGATCTTCATGCAGAGGAAATGGAAAACAATGTTCCTGCAGAGGTTGCACTTTTAGGAGATTTGAAGAGTGTCGCAGAACAGGTGGATTGTCACTGCCTTGTTTAGTACTCTGTCTACAGAAATATACTTGTAAACTGTGTATATTCTTTTTCTCATGTGAGGGGCAGTGGTCCAATGGTTAGTACACTCAAATCTGGATCTAGTGGTCCAGGTTTGAGTCCTGGCCCAGGATGTGTTTTGCCTTCTTGAGCAAGACACTTAACTCGCACAGTGCCTCTCTCCAGCCCTACCAGGTGTATAAATGGTCAAAAAAGGGTTTCATCTGCATACAAGCCAAGTGGCCCATCAAGCCAGAGCTTATCCCAGGATCCGGAGGTGAGCGCACTAACCATGAGGCCACCGCGCCTGTCACAGGTGTATAAATGGCTACCAGTGAATTCCATGCTAGGGGTAACCGTGTGATGAACTAACATCACATCTAAAGGGGAGTAGCAAATTTCTAGTCGTTTCGTGCTATAGGAACCGGGATTAGCTCCAGCCTGATGAACCACTTGGCTTGTATGCAGACTTTTGATAATTATTACCTGTCTTACTTTTATATTGTTGATCCAAGTGAATTCACTTACATGTAATAACTTATTCCCGTCACTCATGTTGTCAAAGCTGAAAGGGGCATTAATTGTGCTATGAAATGTCTGCAAAATGGAATTATGTTTTTTCAAATATTAATTAACAGTGTCAAATAACTTCTTTTTACATGTAGCTTGTAGCAGCAGTTATAAAGACTTTTGGAGAAAGACCAACAAATCTTTGTGGTTCGGCATTGTGGGGTCGAGAATTAAAGGACAAATCAGAACTTAACAAGAAAAAGAATGAGGTATAATTATAAGGACTAATGTATTCAGCCCGGGGAGGGGGGCGGGGGGTACTCCCTTATAAAGGCTTAATGGGGACGTGCGGCCAGCCAGGGTATGTTTTCCGGGATTTTTGTCTTAAACAGGGTATCAAATTTATCATTTTTTGTCTTAATCAGGGTATCGATTTATCAATTTTTGTCTTAAATGGGAAATTTTTTCTTGGACGATAAACAGCAAAATTTTTACAAGCTCTTGTAAATTAATATTGACTTCCGTTGACTTTCAGGCAGTGATACCAGGCACATTAAATTTCCATTGATTACACAACAAGAAAGCCACACAATTTGTAACCGCAACTTTTATTCTATGTCTTAAACAGGGTATCAAAAATCGGAATTCTGTCTTAAACAGGGTAGGAAAATCAGCGATATTTGTCTTAAACAGGGTCAGGGTATGAGGGGACGGCTGCATCTCCCCACCCAGAGATATATCGAGAACCCCCCCCCCCCCCCCCCGGGGTATTCAGTAAGGCAAGGATTAACTCCTAATGCCATGTAATAAATATCAAGCTCTTCAGAACAACTGCTTTATAGGTTTTTGTAAAAAGAAAATTAAATAACTCAATTCCTTTTTAATGATAACATTATTACTGAGATTTTATTTATTTTTACCTGAAAAATTATAAATGTAGAAGCCTAGGAGGAAGTACATA